>PVJD01013745.1:0-32498 GCA_004026545.1 Mormoops blainvillei | reverse complement strand
GAGTGAGACAGCAGCGCCTGCTCGCACAGAGTTCACACCCCCTCTCATGTCACTGCCACTTCTGGGCCGGGTTTCAGAGTTCCCTCTGTCCCCACGTCTAGCCACAGATTGCTTCCTTCATGTAGGCAGTTAACAAATATTAAGTGTCTGCTGTGTACAAGGCCTGATTGGAGGTGTGAGACACAGGACAAGATGGAGGCCCCGCCATCGGGGAGTTCCTCTTCTAAGTGGGGAGAGGGCGACTGACTAAACAAGGAAGCCCCTGTGGAAATAAGAACTGCTAGGCCCTGGTGACAGCCATGGTGAAGATCAGGGAGGGCACCGTGGGGGCGTGTCCCGGCTGGTATCGGGGAGGGCGGTCACCATGTGTGGATAGGAGGGAAGAACATCTGGGCATTTCCAGCAGAAGGAGAAGCAAGAGCAGAGCCACCAGGTTGGGCCTGAACCCATACACCTGGAAATTGGTAGATGAGAGGGAGAATGAAGAGCAACGAGATCAGAGAAGCAGGCAGCGGCCATGCGAAGGGTCTTAGGAAGCAATGTTCAGAAATCTGGTTCTTACTGTACTTGCTGTAGGGCCCACTGGAGGGCTATACGTGGGAGCGTGCGGAGAGCTGACAGGGCTGTAGAAAGACCACATTAGCTGCTTCATGGAGTCTAGGAGACCTGGTGGGACACTCTGTGGGCTTGGTCTTGGCCACGGGACCAGAAGGGAGGGGTTAATAAGTGGTTGGGTTCAGATGGTTATCTTCCCATTGACTTTGGGAATAGAGCTGAGAAGACTTCCTGATGAACTGGATGGGACTGGGGAAACGGCAGAAATCCAGATAGAGTTGCGGATTTTTAGAAAGCGGGTGGAGAGGGCACTTTTTACTTAGCTGGAGAAATTCGACGGGGGGTGGGGGGGAATGTGTGGATTTGAGGAGGAAAGTTAAAAGATCTGATTTGAATATGCTAAGTCGGGGTTGCCTTCCAGACACCAAAATAAGAGATATTGAGTAGACAGTTGAATGCAGACGTCTGGGGATCTGGAAAAAGATACAGCTGGCGAAGGGAATCTGAGAGACCTGAGTGTGTAAGAAGGGTTTTAGAGCCACAGGACTGGGTAAGATACCACAGGGAGAGAAGGGGCTGAAGCACCTCCAGTGTTTTAGGAAACAATGGGCCAGCAAAGGAGACGAGAAGGAGCACCAGGGAAGTGTGACAAGACCAGTACGGAGAGGGGTCACAGAACCTGGATCAGAAAGTGTTTTGAGAAGGAACAATTGGCTGCCTGTGCCAAGTTCCGCTGGGAGAGCAAGGTGAGGATAGGGAGCTGACTGTGTACTTCAGCAGGACGTAGTTCTGAGTGACCCTGGCAGTCGGACATCATCAGTGGAGTGGTGATTGGAGGGAGCCTTACTTAGCGAGAAGAGAGCCAAGGTGAGAAACTGGAGATAGTGGATGTGGACACCTTTGAGTAGATTTGCTGCACAGGAGAGCTCATGAAGAGGCAGAGAATGGAAGAGGGAGTGGGGTCAAGAAAACATTCATTTAAAGGAGGCATGTTCGCACGCCAATTTGTGAGACATGTTTGCATGTCAGTGGGAATGACCCAGGAAAGAAGGAGAAAAATGATAATGCAAGAAGAAATAGAAAGGTTGCAAAAAAAGTTTTTGAAATGGCACACAAAAATGAGTTTTGAGCCCAATGAAGGTGTCGACCTTGGATAGGAGCCAGGACTTTTTTTCCCATTGGAATTGGGGGTGGGGTAGGCAGAGTATTTTGGCTCTGATGCAGATACAATAAAGGACTTGGTGATGGGAAGATGAAGAAGCTCTCATCTTATAGAAATCTATTTTCTCTGTGAAATATATGGCAAGGTCATCAGCTGAGAATGAGGTAGGGGAGGGAGTGTTGGAGACTTGAGGATAGAGAAGGAGGTATGATAGTTTCCCCAGAGATTGGGAAATTGAATTTTCTGGGGAGATGTAGTAGGTTTTTCTGACAGTGTTGAGTGAGATTTGTGGTCATGTTTGTAGGAAGTCTGGTCAGAAATCTGTGTCATTTTTTCTCCAGCAGTGTTCAGGGGCTCTGGTGCAGGCCCTGAATAAGTGGATAGAACACCAGGGCTTGAGCTCTGCTCGACCAGTACGATGGAAGGAGAGCTGCCAAAAGTTTCCGACTGTTGGCAAGGGAGCGGTTCAAGTGTTGGACTGAGGCATCAGAGCTGGGCAAGGAAGAATGTGGGCACGCAGGGAGTGGTAGCAATGGATGACAAAAAATGGGCTTTTCATGAAATGAAGGTCATGAGTGTTGGAGATTTGACAGGGTGGGGTTGTCAGAGTAGGCTAGCCCTAAGGAGGGTGGCGATGGTCAGAAAGTGGGGCATTGGGCACCTACATTTAGCCAGCAATTCAATTATTCATGTGAAAGTCTAAGGAATGGCCGTGTGAGTAGGGCAAAAGCTCACTGGAACTAGCACTGTCCAAGAACTAAAAGACTAGGGTATTGGATGGATAGTCTTCCTGGACGTTGAAGTACGTTGGATGCAGAAACCGAAGCTGCCTGTATTGGAAGAGGCTTCTAAGGAAACATATCCTTCAGAGGACACCAGGTTTCACTTAAAGCAAGACAATGATGGAGGCCCTTTCGGAGAGGACTGCAGTTCCAGAGGACCTGGTCAGGGGAAGCTTGGGGGGGTTACAGGGCTGCGCACAACAACATGGAGTTGAGTGTCTACACAGTGATGCAGGATCAGGTAGACTTAGGCTCCTGATGGAGACTTGGTGAATGGGAAGCTGAGGCACGATGGAATTAAGTCCTGAAAGCCATAGCCATCTGTGACTGAGGACGTTGGCACAGCAGGGCTTGGCTTGTGATGGAGGTGTGAGGGCTTCAGTTGAAGACCTGGGGAGGGGCTGACTCCCTGGAGGTGGTATGATGTGGTGACTGAGGACCTGGATGGCCAATCTAGCCTGCCACTGAAGGTGTGTTAGCTGTCCACGTGTAGGGGTGGAAGATTAGAATCTTAGCACAGAGAAAAAAGTAGGAAAATTAGGAAAAGCCTCTAAGGTAGCCTCAATCAACTCTTTTGTTATTCAGATTAGGAAACTAGGTCCAGAGAGGCTAAGTAATTTGTCCCAGGCCATCTGATTCATAAGTGGGATTAGAGCGGATTCACAACGGAGGCTGAGGCAGAGGGAGCCGGCGTAGAAGGAAGGTCCAGTCCCCTGACCTGGCTGCCACTGGGAGAGTGCTGTGTCTCACCGTGCCTACCCTCTCACCTTGCAACCACCATGTTTGCTGCAGACAGGGACGCATACCTAGCTTGGAGGGACCACTGGAAAGCAGAGAGCTTGGACTGCGGACTCTATCCCGGTCTCCCTCGGTGGCACCTTGGTTAAGCGTCCTCCCTTATCCTGCTTTAGGGTCTTCATCGGTGACGGTGGGCATGCTGGGTGGTAAGGAGTTAGTGTAGTGGCCGTGACCTGCTGTGGGCACGGCCGTACCCAAACCCTTCAGGGCCAGGCTGTGGCGCCCCCTGGAGTGGGCTCCTGTCCGGCCAAATGAATGAATCATTTATTGAGCACAGCACTTGCTGCTTCCCTGAGGCTCCAAGTCTACTTGAGGGGACCAGCGTGGCACACAGACTCTTCACAGGCTTAGTGCTAGGAGGCGTCTGAGAGGTCTTGGAGTTCAGTGGCCTCTCATTCGAGACGAAATGCTGTGGGAGCCACAGGACAAGACCCACAGCTAGGTCACCAACGGGTGCTGTTTTTATTCAGCCTGCATCGCCTGCCCTTTGGCCCAGAACCTGAGGAACTACCCGGAGAGCAATGCCCATCGCCTTGGCTCAGAACGCCTCCCAGTCCCGTCCCTCAGCCCTGAGCCAGGGGCCGGCACGGAGTGGGTCCTGGCATTTGGGGGGTCCTTTGTCCTCAGGATAGATAGGAGACCAATGAATGTGGCCCCAATGCGCTGGCTCCCGCCTTTCAGGCCCTCCTTTCAGCCTGTGCAAGTGTTAAATACAGCACCAAATTAAGCAAAATTAAATACATTTCCATGCAGCATTTTTCTCTTGACTGAATCAAACAATGTGGTTGCCATAGGAACAGCCTCTTCTAAAAAGGTCACCTGCAAGAAACTGTGTTTTAGGTACAACTCAAGGAGATTATGGGGGATTAACTCATTTTATACATATATATTAAATATATATTTTTTTTCTTTAAAGAGGCTGTTACGAAGGAATAATATCCAACTGAGCTGGGAGATACCCACAGAAAAAATTTTAAGTCCCTGATGAGGGACTTTTTTCCTTTCCATTTTTTTTTTTTTTTAACCAGCATGCAGTGGGGGTGATATCTGAAATGGCGACTCTGTGTTTTTACTTGGCTTTAATTAAACCTCAGTCGGGGCTGAGAAATGTGGTGAAGCGAGATAATTGCACTATTCCCAGTACAGTTTTTAAACTCCGGCTTTGATATGCACCTCGTGGCAGCCTGAACCTGCACCCAGACTCCTGGGGCTGCTTGGAGCTCAGCTTATAACCACCCCTCTTAACCTGCAGGCATCTGGGGAGTGGCCTCCAGGACCCTGAATGGAGAATTAGGCCTTGGGGGTAGGGGTGGGGGGACAGGAGCAGGTCCTCTGCACAGAGGTGATGGGAAGCTGGGTCTCCCCCAGAAAATTCCTCTCCACACTGGGGAGTTCTCCATAAGCCTTCAGTATCCAAAATGCTGGGGAAGGGTAGACACGAACCAGGCCAACTCAGAGAGACAGTAGGATGGGTTTTCTCCAGCTTTTCTATAGTTCAGAGAGGAACTGGACTCTCTTGAGGAAACCCTTCCTGGATTTGAATTAAAATGAGCTGCCTGGCATAGGGTCCTTTGTGAGTGTCACCGGCAATTGAAAGGGCAATGGGTGTTTCCACTCTGTACTCTTTGTAAAAAGCCTGGAGCGGTCCTCCCAAGGAGGAGGCTTCAAGTCTCACACGCTCACAGTTCCCACACGGCGCACCTGGACTCCAGGCCACCCCCCCAGCCCAGCCAGCCATGGCACAGGCACGGCAGGCTCGGGCCTGGCTGTCCCCGGTGCCCGGACGATGGACATCCGCAGCAACTGAGGTGGACAAGCATACTGCCCGGCCCCTTGCCCCCCACCCACTCAGCCCTGCTGGCTTTCTAGGACAGTGGGTCCTTTGTTTTGCCTGGAAGGCTGAGGGTCTCCAAGCAGATGGGGCAACGGAGGAAACTGGGATCTCAGTGACAGCGCTGGCTTCCAGGCAATGAAATGAACAGCTTCTCTGGAACCAGGGGCTGCTCACACTTCAGGGAGGATTCAGAAGTCGCTGGTTCTGGCTGACAAACCCAACTCTCATGTCTGTGTCCTCTGGAAATGAGGGCACTTGCTGGGACCGGGCCCCCGCTCTGGGCCTCTGAGAATCGGGGGCCAGCGCCAGCTCAGAGCTACCCTGGGAGGAAAAGCGTGGAAACCCTGGGATGCATTCACAGGATCCCATCAAACAGGATTCCAGCAATGCGCAGACAGGTCCAATGTATACCAATCCCCTTAGAAATGCCCCTTCGAAGGCTTCTCGGGGGCTGAACTGCCACCGCGTAGAACTTCCCCTTTCTATAGATATCAAGCTGCTGTGCCTGAGACTTTCTTGTATTTGTCCTCAGGTCCCCAGAGTCCAATCCCTCCTGTTCATTCACTCCAGTGCCAGACACCGTAGACTTGTGTAGCGTAGTCAAGAGTGAACGCTTAACGAAACAGGCAGACCTGGGCTTGAGTTCTGGCTGGCCACTTGTTGAATGCCTCTCTTTTGTCATCTGTCAGATGGGGATAATAATAGCCACTGTCTTGAATAATAGGTCCTTCTAGGGTTGTTCTGAAGAGTAAACGAAGTGACCCAAGAGAAAGTATCTGGGTAACATAAGTGCTCGGTGGATGTTTGTTGAATGTTTCAGGAGCACGACTTTTGTACAAAACAAACCATATGTTTCCTTTGCTGTGAAATCCAACTTACCAGCCCCGGGACGCTGCAGAGATTAAAGAAGGAACAGCAATTTCCAGCTCTAATCCCCTAATGCAGCCCCCAGGGTTTTCTTGACGCTTAAGGAAAGCAAACCTACAGTTATCCAGGAAGAATTTTATTTTTAGAACAATTCAGCCTCCGAACTCACATGTGCCCTTAAAACAAGATCCTGGGGTAGCTGACCAAACGAAAGGACCCAGAAAAAGATCATTCCTGAGGGGAGTACACCTGGCCTTGGAGTTAACCCCGATCACCTCGTTTCCCCATTTAGGACAAGGTGGAGCCACTGTTGCTGGCATGGTGCTGTCATGACTGCTCCGTGGGAGGTCTGGTCACATCCCTTTTCCTGTGTTGGGTCACGCTATTCAGTCTGTCAAATAAGAATCTCCCAAGCACCTTCTAAGATGGTTGGTGAGGAGGGAGGGACTCTCTGCAAGGCTGGTGGTGCATTGACTGTGGAGTCGGAGCAAACTGGGTTCGAGGCCGGCCTCTGCCAGTTGTTAAGCTGAGTGACCTCAGGCTCGTGACTACCGACTCAGAACATCATTTCTTTATCTGTAAAATGGGACTGTCCCACTGTTTATCTCACAGTGTCATTGCCGCATTTAGGTGAGGTAATATCTGTAATTATTGTCTCGCATTTTCAGTACATGTGTGTGGTGAGCGTCGGAACCTGCTGGAGGGTTTGGTGAAGCCCACATGGCCGGCCCACCCCCAAATCTCTGATTCAGTTGGTCTGAGATGGGGCCTGAGGGCTTATACCCCTGACCAGTTTCTGGGTGACTGACGATGCTGGCCCAGGACCACAGTTTGAAAAGCACTGATCTCTGCAGTCTGCAGTAAGGAAAATATTTGACCCTACTCCATTAACTTTGTACCTTGTACGTATCCAAATTAGTTCATGAAGGCTTCCAAGTGAGTTTTGGGGACTGGCTTATCTAGACTAGTTCTATCCAATAGCATGTTCTGCAGTGTTAGAAATGTTCTGAGTCTGTGCTGCCCAGTTTGGCAGTCACCAGCCACATGTGGCTATTGAACACCGGAAGTGTGGCTGCTCCAGCCGAGGAACTGAATTTTACATTTAAATTTAAATAACCACATGTGGCTGATGGCTACCATATTGGTCAGTGCAAACTAGAGTCTTACAGACATAGCTTAGAGAAGGCATATCTGTTAATCAGGAAGATACGTGGTCAAGTGGAGGACACCTCAAGAACCGAGACAGGGGTCAAGGCTGAACATTACGGCCCTTGCTCCTTCAGGGAGCTCCCTTCACCTAAAGACCTTCTCTGGAGACTAAGAGCCAAGTAATGGTGCTGCCCCTCCCCTCATGTGCTGAATGTCCAGGATTACCTCTCTCTGGAGGAGGCAGGGACAACTGAAAGAGAGGACCTCTACGGTTTCCATGTAGAGTAAATGGGATGGAATTCTTAGGGACAATGGCAGAAGGGCCATGCGCCAGAGCAATGACCCGTATGTCTCAGGGATAGAAAACAATAAAGACATTTTCTGGAAGGGAATAGGAATCAGAAGGCAGTATGATGTGTTCAGGGTCAGGAGAGGGAGGAACAGAAAGGGCAGTTTAGAAGGAAACATCAGGTGACACCAGGCGAGGCAGCCAGGAGCAACTTGCAAGAAGGGAACCAACTCCTCAGGGTGGTGGAGAGTGAGAAAGAAGAGAATGAGGTTTGTGGTGGGTGGAGAGATGCTAATCCAGGGCGTTCCTGGGAGCGGGAAACCACTTAAGTGTTACTATTCAAGAGTCGCCCTTGCCCTGGCCAGGTAGCTCTGTTGGCTAGAACATGGTTCTTATATGCCAGGGTTGCAGGTTCAATCCCCAGTCAGGGCACATAGAAGCAGCAACCAATGAATGCATAAATGGGTGGAACAACAAATTGATGTTTCTCTCTTTCTTTAAAAAAAAAAAAAGGATAAAAGAAAAGTCACCCCGATGCCATTTGCCCTAAAATCCCTCCTCTCATACTGTGCACGCTCTGCCTGGGAAGGCGATACAACATGGCAGTTAAAATCATTGGTTGCATCTCAGAGACCTGGTTCAGAACTAGCTCTGCCGCTTACGAGCTGTGGGACCTTAGGCAAATCACATGACCTTGGCCTCTCCATCTGTACATGGGAATAATAATGGTATACATCTGTGGGGCTTTTTTGAGAATTAAATGAGATCATGGATCTCAAGTGTTTCACATGATGCCTGGCACATGGCAAGGACGCTTTAGGTGGCAACTATTATTATGCTTCGCAAACACCGACTTCACTCCTAGCCTCAGCAGGGGTTGGCTCCATGGGCAGTTCCGTCATGCAGAGTGAGGGTCAGACCCTGGCAGCCCTTCTCTGAGTGAGTCCATAGGGGCAGGGGTGTTTCATCCTGGTCCCCTTCCCTGGGGAGAGGTGACCTCTCAGCCTGTAGCCCCCAGGGCTGAGGTTTTAGCCTATAACCACAGCCATGATGGATTGTGGCGCGTGTTTGCGCCAAGACACAAGAAATAGCTTCACCAGAGACCGACTTAAGCCCGGCCTGATTTAGTACAGAGAAAATGACAGCTGCTGTGCTCGGCTGGCTTCCACCCAGCAGAAGGCTATTTTTTGCAAATAAAATGGTAACTTGCTAATCAGAAAGATAAATTAAGAAACATTAAGATAATGATGGTCTAATCACCGTCCACACAGAGAATCGTCGGAGTGAATATCCAAGCTACCGAGCGCTTGAGCGTATTTGGTGATTATTTGTATTATGAAGGGAATGATGGCTTCCAGGCCTGGAATCAATCTAGCTCAGGAAACCCACAGACCGGCCTCCTCCGGGAGAGGACACTGGGGACTTTTGGAGGTCATCTGATCTCCTGGTCATCCCCACCTCCAGGTCTCAGCAGCTTTCCCCAAACCATTCTTCATTTATGGCTGGTTCACAGCTCAGGTCCGCAGCTTCGTGAGGGCGCTGCTTGGGTCCAGCCCTCTAGGGACCCGGTGCCCTTGGGGGCCGACTGCATGGGGATCCGCTCTAGTTTGAGAGCAACGGAAGGGGCTCCCTCCGGGAGGGAGCCGGCCACCAAGCAGAGATCAGAACCCGGGCTTCCCCTCGTGCTTTTGGTGCACTGTGGGACAGAAATGCTGTCCCATGGCATCCTAGAGTCTGGGGCCCTCTAGCTGAGGGGGGCTGTGGCTCCCCTCATTCTTCTGCTGGGGACCCTAAGGCCTATAGAGGGTGGTTTGTGTAAGATTTCAGTGACAGAGCCGAAGCTACAGCTCATGGGCTGCTGCCCCTTCACCCTTGATGGAGAAGGAGCCCTCAGGAACCAGGTCCCTGTTCTACCCCGGTGCCTCACTGGGGGTAAGGGCATCAGACGGTGGGGAGAAATGAAGCCGAGTAAGTATAGAAGGCCCAGTTTGCAGTCTTGACAGGTAGCTGAGGAGTGTAGATTTGCTCTAATGTTGGGCTGTAAATCATTTGACTTTGCTTCGGCTTCAGCAGAGCCTCACCAAGACCCTCACCTGTACAATGGGGGTAACAGTTGACCTAACCCATAGGTTTGCCAAGAGGCTTTTGCGCAAGGCTGCATTTCAAAGCTCGGCATGCTTACTGGAAATGTACGTAGCATCGCGGCGGACCTTAGTTTCCAGGCAGTGGTGTCCTGGGGCCAGCTCGTAGCAGTTTGCAAGAAGAGATTGTTAAATTTTCAAGAATTTGGTTAAAAACAGCCATGCTTAAAATTAAATCATGTACATTTAAATTTAGTAAGCTACAGTTGAAAGCAAAGGTATAGGGAGTTCTTGTTGAACGGGCGCAGAGTTTTCCTTTGGGATGATGACAAATTCTGGAAATCGATAGTGGTTATGGTCACCCCACAATGTGAATGTCCCGGACACAAACTTGCACTTGTGCAATATTTTTTATTAAGGCATGATTGACATGTAACATGTTACTTTCAGAGGTACAACACAATGACTTGATATTTGTGTATATTGCAAACTGATCACCACAATTAGTCTAGTTAACATCTGTCACCATATACAGTTACAATTTTTTTCCTGTGATGAGAATTTTTAAAATTGACTCTCTGAGCAACTTTCAAATATGCAAAACAGTACCGTTAACTATGACTACCGCCAGAATGCTGTACGTTATATCCCCTAAAAGTGTTTAAAGTGGTAAATTCTGTTATATATATTTCACTAAAATTTAAAAAACAAAAATGAAGGTACATAAATACCCCAAATCCATGAGTCCCTAAGGGCTTTACATTTACTGTCATCTGTGCTCCTGAGATAATTTACGAGGGCTGTACCTACTCAATGGGAGTCCTGTGCCATCATGGGCCTGCCTGCGCCTCTCCCTTCGATGTAGCTCGAAACTGGCCCTGGGGGGATTGTTCCAGAGAGCAGGGTGTCTAGCATTTACCCACACACCACTGGCCCTAGTTGGGCCGTGGGGAGGGATGGGCACAGTGAGGGTCTTGCTGTGAGGATTAACGAGAGACCATGGTACCAGCTGTCGGCCCAGTGCTAGGCACGCAGTACACACTCAGGTAGGGATGGGTGTACCTGGGGCAACAGGGGACAAAGAAAGGAATGGGGAGCAGACTGCAGACAGGGCGCAGATGCCTCCGGGTGGGTGAAGAATGCAGAGCTAGTGCCTAAAAGACATTTTAGTGCTTCAAAATTTGAATTCCCGAAAACTTGAGTGTCCACTGAGTTTTTAAAAATCAAGTCATACTTAAGGTATTAGGAAGCTGTCACTTTAAAGTCCCATGGTAAATGATTTTTAGAGGAAAGAATCCTTTTGAAACATAAACAATTCCCACTCCACATGCCCCACCCCCCCATGGAACTTTGTGTAAATTGGAGTTTTATTCAGTTTCTTCAAAGCAAGTTTCACCAGACTTTTAAAAGTGTTGTATCTGAGGTACTGGTGGTACTGACCCACTGTGCCACCCCTTGCCACCCCCTGAGGTTCTGGGAGCCCCTCCTCCCTACTACCCACTGCCGCTGCAGGGCTGGGGGTTGGCCAGAGGTGCCCTGCTGCCAGCCTGCCCGGGGTCCTGCGGGCCCCCTGCTGTGTGCCCGCAGGCCTTCGAGCCCAGCAGCGGCCAGGGCGGGGGCCTCTCCCGTCCTCCTTCCCCACAGCGCCTGTGAGTCAGGACCTGGTTCCCCATGGGAGGGACACTTCTAGGCATGGCCTTTGGCCCCTTCCCGTTCCTGGGCTGCTGTTGCTGTTTGGCCAGAGTCTCCCAGTGATGACTTGGCCAGAATGTGCGGGGCAGGCCAGCACATGTCGTAAGTGTCAGGCAGAGTATGGCCTGTAGCCGTGGGTTCTTCTTGTCCCTTCCCGAGAGGGAGGGTGTTACTGAAGCTTTCATCCTGGAAAGCACATGCCGCACGTGGAGCCTCTCAGCTCACTGAGCAAGCAGTCCTGAGTCCCCTGCTTCCCCAGGGGCTTGACAGCTGGGAGACCCCCTTCGTCTCTGATCTTTCTCTCCCTCCGGCGTTCACTGTTAATAATCTTACCACATTAATAGTCACCATCACTCTGAGGTTTATATTTTATGATCCCATTTTGTAGATGAGAAAACCAAGGCACAAGGAAACGCGTTAGCTTGTCCAAGGTCATGTAGCTAGTAAGTATGGCGCTGGGATTCCACTCCAGGGCCGGCTGATCCCAGAGCCTGGGCCAGCCCATAGCACTGTGCCATGGGGGGAGCGGCTGGGGGGGAGGAGCAACAGCATCTCCGTGGCGGGGGTTCAGGTGGAGGCTTGGCCTAGGGGCTCTCCATCTAGGCTGCCCGCCCACCCCAGCTCCAGCAACCGTGCATCGCTGGGACTGGTGGGTGGGCGACTCACAGCTAAGATCCCCCCCCCCACCAAAACACACCCAACACACACACACACACACACACACACACACACACACACACACACACGGAGCCGCCCACCAGCGCCACAGCCTGGGGTTAGGATGTGTTTGCAGCCAAAGGGTCTGGGTTCCTTATGAAAACAGCCTGACTCCTCCAGCCCCTGTTGGCAGGGAGGAAGGGGTCCTGGGGGCCCTTACCAGATGGGGTAGTCCCTCCCTCCCCTCCCACCAAAGCCTTGGAATCTACAGGCAGACGGCAACATGTGGCTCTGGGCTAGTTCCTGGCTGAGTGGGTGGGGGAGGAAAGGGGCTGGAAATTCCTGAAGACTCAGTCTTCTGGGGAACAAATGAATCTTCTGCCTCCCGGGCCTCCCCCGGCAGCTGCTGAGCTGCAGAATTTATGGAAGCCCTTCACGCTTTGTGACAGACTGCTAATGAAAGGGAGGCCAGGGCTTCTGCATCTGCCTTCTTTGGTTTCTAATTTGCCTGGGATTGTACCCCCAAGAGGGGGCGAGTGACTTGGAAGCCAGGAAGGCCCCACGGAGCCCTGCAGCCTGTCAGCAGGGCTTGGCTTGAAAGGCCCCTGCCGAGGGCCACCCAGGGGGCTGCTCCCAGCCTCAAGTACCTGCCGGGGATGGGAAACATGCCCTGGGATTAATGGGAACCAGATGGGCAGGACGGCCCTCCACCTGGCCTCCATCAGAGCAATGCCCCGATTTCTGGCATCGTGGCGAAGCTTTTCTTAGGATTTCTCTAATTTTTTTTTTTTTTTTTTAATGCTCCAGGCCTCATGCCCAGACACAGAAGCCCAGAGTCCTGGCACTTTCTGTCCAAATGGAAAGCTGAGAAAGCTAGGAGGGACCTTTGAGGTCACCCAGTGCAGTGGTTCCCAACCCAAGCTGCTCGTTAGAATCACTGGGGGTATTTAAATAACTACCTGGGCCAAACCCTATGCCAGACCGCTACGTAAAAGTCTCTCGGGAAGGAATCCAGGTGTGGTTTTGTTTTCAAAGCTCCGCAGATGTTCTAATGTCCTGCCCAGGTTGAGAACCACTGAACTCTTCCTTCAGAGGGGAAGAAAATGAGGAAGTGAGCAGCCCAAGGTCATACAGTCAGGACCGGTCACTCTGCCCCCAACTCCCAGCGGGAAGTTTGTCCTGCCAGCCCACGAGGAGCCCTCCCTGAGTTCTCGTGACCCAAAGGCCCACCAAGTCTCTACTGAAGATCGTAGGAGTCTTTCTTTCCCTCTTATTTTGCCTGTGTCCCTCCCCTCCTCTGAACCATGCACAAATGTATGTCCTCCAGGCAGCTGCCCACTGGCTCCTCCGGCTTGTCATAATATGGTCCAGAAGTAGCCTTGCTGCTTGGAGTGTGGCCCGAGGACCAGTATCACCGGCATCACCTGGGTTAGGAATGCCTCTGACCGACCGAACCCACGTGTTAGTGAGCTCCCCGGGCTGATGTATTTATAAGCGTATTAAAGGTGCAGGAGCGCTGATGCTTGTTTGACGCACACACTCTGCCAGACTCATGTGTGCAGGTTTTGCCTCAACAATCAAATTGCCTTCGTCTTAAGAAAGAAGGCCACGTCTTACGCGTCTTGCACCGAACGCACAGCAACATAGCACAGCACTAGACACACAGTAGGTGCTTTTTACCTTCCGGTCGACCTAAAACCATCTCTCTTAGCTGTCCTGGGTGTGGACACCTCAGGAGGATGGGCATGAGGTCAGGAAATGGTTAGCTCTTCAAGCTCAGCCCACAGCAGAGGGGACCCAGCTGACCAGGGGATGTCCCTGCAGCTGCCAGGTGGGAGACTCCCACAGTGGGAATAGCCCATGAACAGGGAGCATCGTCCCGCCCCTGCCGCCACACTCTTGCTGCCTCAGCCACTGACCCACATGTGATCTGGGCAGACAGTGCAACTTTGTCCTTCAGCTTTCTTGCTGAAACGGGACTTACAGTATCTGCTGCGTAGACCTTCCGGGGTCACTTTGAACTTGGGGCTCCTAGTAAGCAGCCAGTTAATGCTTTGAGTGAGGATCAAATGTGGTAATTGATGTGAAATTTCCTTATTTTATTTTACTTTTTTAATCCTTACCCGAGGACATGTTTCCATTGATTCTAGAGAGAAAGGAAGGGAGAGAGAGGGAAGAGAGAAACATCAACTGGTTGCCTTCCGTAGCACCCCAAATGGGGATCGAACCCACAACCTAGGTATGTGCCTTGACTGGAATCAAACCAGCAACCTTTCCATGTACTGAACGACGCTCCAACCGACTGAGCCATGCGACCAGGGCAACAGGCAATTTCTTTGATGTCTCTTGTCTTACTCACATGGCAGGCCATTTTCTTAGTCTTCTCTTTCCTGTTTTCTGGGTGAAAAAACTGAGACTTCATTCTCAGCCCCAAGCTTGCTCTTCTGGGTCAGATCTGAGTAGAAACAGTTGTTCCTGGTGCTGCAGTGGGAGGCTCCATCAAGCTGGGGTGCTCATACAGGGTCAGCACGAACGTGACCGTGACCCCGGCTGGAACCTGCAGTTAGCCGGACTAGGTCCTCGTGGGAGATGAAGGTGGGGCGGGAGACTAGAACCTGAACCATTTTTTGAAGGAAAAAAAAAAATGCTGCTCACCACTAGCTGGTTGCCAAGTGTTCGTTAAATGTGTGAGCGCCTTCAGCGCACGCCTGCGCCGTCTGCACGCTTCATCCTGAACCCAATAACCTCTCATCCACCCGCAGCAGCAGCACAAGCCTGTGAGGGCTGGGTCTTGCCCGGCAACCACGGTCTGTTCCTACTCATCTAAAAAATAAAGTGGAAAGGATGTTGTGCTTCTCCCCCACGCCCAGCATGAAAGCGCGAAGGATCAGAGCCCTCTCCCAAGCCCCATCCCACCCCTGATGAAAACTTAACCAGCTCTGCGGAGTGAATGAATCCCCGAAGGGGCATGAGGTCTCCGATGTGAGCTGGGATGGTTGCTGGGAGCTCCCCACACCCTCCTGGTGGTTAAGTCTCCAGGCCCCGATCCTGGGAGCAGTGCGGACAGCTGTGTGCAGTGATTGGTGGGGCTGAGAAGCCAGGTCAGGGTGGGGTGCGCTGCCAGGCCTGGGGAGAATGGAGTCCCTCGAATTGTACTTCTTGTTTCCTTTGCTCTGCACCTACTTTTCCGTGGGCTCCTGATGACAGAGCCTGACGAGCCCCAGCACCTAATGCACTCGAACCTCAGTACCTAATAAAGAAGAGTCTGACACACAGCAGTGACTGTAATAAATGCATAAATGAGGGAGTGAGTGCTTGACCATGAGCCGAGAGTCTACTGCAAAGGCTCACCTCAGTCCTTGGGGTACCATTCATCTGTTTCCTCAGCCCGTCAGTCAATTAGCAGTCATTAAGCAGCGTCCCCGTAAAGAGCACACCATTCATTCATTCATTCATTCATTCATTCATTCATCAAACACTAGGTACCAGGGCTTGCCCCAGGGTTGCACAGATAAAATATCCATCCTCTACCCCAGGGGGCTCACAGTGTGGTGGGGGAAACAGGTCAATAAGTGGCAACCAGCAAGAAACATATGACATCACCCTTGAGAGTGTGTTCCTGAGGTGCTGGAGGAGCCCAGAGGAGAGTGCCCAGCTCTGCCGAGGAGATGGGGGATGAGGTTCAGTGGCCTAGGGCGCAAGAAGGTGACACCTGAGCTGAGCCTCGAAGGGCAGCTAGGAGTTAACCAGGTGGAGGTGATGGGAAAAAGCGATTTCTGGCAAAGGGAGCAGACACAGACATGGGACAAAGCCCCGGTACCAGCTCATGACAATAGCAGAGCTAGAGTTTTTGGGGCGTCTCCTTCTGCTTCTGCCCTGAGGGGCCCCACTTTGCCCAGCCCCAGCTCTGGCAGGTGCTACAGCAGAAAGAAGCAGGGACAGGAGGCGGAGGTCCGGCATCATCAGCTCTCCTTGCCTCACTTTCTGGCACGTAAAACAAGAGGCAGCTGAGGGGGGGGGGGGGACTCTGAGATTCCCTCCCCCCATACTCCCATGACAGTGGGCTCTCTCCCAGGAGCTGGCCGGGACTCTAGGGAGTGGCTTGGAGGGCCAAACCAATTAGCCCCTCCTCTGATGCCTCTGCACTTGGCCTCTCTCCTTCCTCCCACTCCGGGCCAGGCCAGCAGGCCTGAGTGTGCCATGTGGTCTCCCAGGACCAAGGCGCCCAGAGCCCTGCCTCCTAGAACGAGGACCAAGCCATTCTCGCCATTCTCTCCAGTCTCAGGCCGGCCACTGCAGGAAACAGCCTGGCGGTTCCTCCAAAAGCTCAACATAGAATTACCGCATGGCCCAGCCAGTCCACTCCCAGACATGAAGCCGATAGAATGAAAAACAGAGACTCCGGCAGATAACACGTACACCCGCGTTCACGGCACAACAACCAAAGGTGGACACAACCCTAGTACCCATCCACCAACACGAGGATAATAAGATGTAGTGTGTCCATGCAGGGGAGCAGCACTCCCCCGTAAAAAGGAAGGAGCTTTTCTCACACGTGCTACAACATGGATGAATGTTGAAAACAGGTGCTATGTGAAAAGAGCACAAAGGACAAGTATTGTACGGTTCTGCTTGTATGAAATACCTAGAATAGGTAGGTAAACCCATAAGGAGGAGCAGATTAGACGCTCCCGGGAGCTGGGGGCGGTGGGGACCGGGCGGCTCTTGACGAAAGGAGAGTTTCTGTTTGGGGTGATGGAAAAGTTGGAGGAACAGTGGTGATGGTTGCACAGCAGTGTGACTGTAATTGACGCCACTCAATCGTTCACTTAGAAATGGTTAAAATAGCCGATTTTATGTTACATATGTGACCACAATTAAAAAAAAAATCCTAAACTAGCTTTTGCAGAAGACCGACCAGGCCCCCCTTGAGCTGATAGACTCTCTCCAGCCTGCCTCCCCAGCAGCTCTGCCCGCCCTGCCCGCTCCCCCCAACCCCCAGGATTCCTCTCAGCACTGAGCTCTGCCAGGCTGGCGTGTTTCATTTTTGTTTTTATTTCCTGCATCTGCATCTGCTTCCACCAGAATCTATTATTGCTCTCTGGGGCTCGTGCCTCTGACAGCGATTATTTGTACATGTAAATCAGAGAGCCAGGGACAAAGCTTTAATGACAGTCTCTTTGGAGGTGGTGGTAGCAGCCGCCGAGATGAGTGAATGCCAGCCCCTGCCAGCTCCCTCTGGTGGGCGCTCAGGGGTGGGGTGGGGATGAGGGGCTGACCCCAGCTGGTTCAGGTTTAAGGAACTTTCCCTGGTCGTGATGTTGATGTTGGGTTCTGGGGGCACCCCCTCTGTATCTTTTAAAGGTGGGGGCTAATTTTGAGTCCCCACCTCCTCCTCCTAGGCTCGGCATGTAGTGGGCACCCAATCTGGACACCTGAAACTTAGCAGGTCCGGCTGTGCGTGGAAGGCAGCCTTCCTTCATGCAGCCAGCGATGGCGACTCCTTCCTTGCTCTCTGCCCTTGGCTTCTCATCAGAACTTCACGGTCCTGGAGAGCAGGTGGAAGGTTTTCTCAGACCGAAGCCCACGTTACCTTCCACCTGAGAAAGGAGAACATACACCAGCTCAGGACTGGGACACATACCTTGAATGTGAAATGTGGAAGTGGGAGAAGAGGTCCAGAGCAGACCAGAACCCGGACTGGGAGAGACTGTGGTGCCATGGGCTTGTTCTGGGAGGAAAGGGGACAGTCACTGTGGGCCACCTACGCTTATGTGGGGTCCAACACCAAAAAGAAAAAGCAAACTGCAGAACAGCGTTGTAGAGCACACTGCCCTTTATGCCAGACACATCCATGTTTGTAGGTGCATAGACCATCCCTGGGAGGGGCTGCTTCAGCTCTTTACCTTTGTGCCCAATCACAAAAACGAATTTGGGGGGATTGGCCCACACCACGTGCTGCAAGTGGGCGGGTGGCTGACTAATAGGGCAGATGAGTGACATGCAGCACCACCTCCCACCCCGTAACCCCCCATTAGTTTCTCTTGGTGAGTGTTTTTCATAGGGAGGCTGGAGAAGCCTTGAGGAGTCCCCAGGGAGATCCCCAAGTGTTAGGCGTTACTTGAATTTCTTTTCTTGGGAAGAGATTCTCCTTTTTCAATAATGCATTGCCTTGTTCTTTGTCCGGCCCCCTGGACAAATACCTCTGGTCTCGTATCTGGAAGATTCTCCCTCCTGCTGTCTGGGTCTTTTGTCCTTTGCAAATCTTTTCTCTTCAAACTTTGGAGGGAATCAGCCCTCATCGGCGACCAGCCTCGTGTGAAGTTAGTTTTTGTTGGAGTATTTGTAACACACATGCGTGGTGTGCACACTGTTTCCGGGGAAATCCTTCTCCCTTCTTCCTCTTACCACTTACTCAAATGTTTTCAAAATGGCTGTGAGTATTAGCCTGAATCTCATTCACACATGGATGGAGGGAGAAAAAGTCAGAATGTTACAGAATATTTGAGCAATGGAAAACTGTGTGCTAAGGAAGGAAGCTGTCTCCTAAACTGAACTCTGAAGTTCACCGCCACTAATGTTGTAATAATATTTTTCTTAAATAACAAAGCTTCCTAACATCACTAACCTACTTCACTTGTAAATCAGACAATTAGTTCCATGTTAACCAGAGGAAATTAACCCATTAAGCAAAGGAAATACAAATGATTCTTGCTTGCAGTTGTTTTGAAGGCCTCCGGTAAGGAACTAGTTCTCTTATTTTCATTTCCAAGAGTATTTATGGGTTATCTCCTTTAGGGACACCCAGGAGGCTGAGACAGGCACCTGCTCTTTGGGGGCCTGCGCTTACCACAGACGACTTTCTCTAGTTAGGTGGTCAGAGGAGGAGGACTAACAGAAAAAAACCGACTCATGTGTGACAAGAAAGGAGAAGTCGGTGCTGGGCGTAGAAGCTGGGAGCAGCGGCGCTGGGTGACGAGAGAAGCCTGGGGGCCGGGCCGTGGAGGATAAGAGGGTGGGCGTCAGGGGACAGGCCGCGTGGAGGGGTGCAGAGCAGGGCATGTTGAGTGAGCAGGAAAACGGGAGCCGACTTTCCATGGTGGAAGGGTTGGTGTCTGGGGGACAGTGGGGGACAGTGGAGGGGGCGTGGGCGTCAGGGCCGGGGCCGCTGCTCAGCAGCTGTCGGCCTTTGGGATGCTGTTCTCCCTAGAAGTCGTTTTCCTCATCTGCAAAATGAATATGCTGATGCCTTCCCAGCGAGGCTGCCATCAGGGTCACAGGAGATCATGAACGGTGGTACCTGGTGCCCAACAGCTGTTAGCTCCCTCCACTACCTGGACAGGTGGAGTATGGGGGTCCAGGAAGAGGTAAGGGCGAGATGTGATTGTAGGGGAGGAGACAGCAGGCTGAGGGAATGCAGCTCTGCCTCACTGGGCTTGAGGACACACTGGAGCCCTTGACCGGGCTAGGAGAGCCCTGACTGGTGTGGCTCAGTTGGCTGGGCTTCACCCTGCAAAGTGGAAGGTCGCTGGTCGATTCTCAGCCGGAGCATGTGCCTGCTCGTGGGTTTGGTCCCCAGTTGTGGCACCAACGAGAAAGAGGCAACCGATCGTTGTTTCTCTTTCACATGGATGTTTCTCTCCCTGTCTTTCTCCCTCCCTTCCCCTCTCTCTCCAAATTAATTTTTAAAAATCTTTGAAAAACAGAAAACAAAACAGACTAGTAGAATACAGGGTCATCTTTCACTGAACCAATCTGACAGCGGCCTTGGGGAGGACTGCCCAGACCCGGAAGCTAGAGGCCTGCCTCAGTGTTGCAGGAATTCAGTCATGAGCTATAAGGGAGCATTTCCTAGAACGTAGGGTTGGGGCTCGATGACTTCGTAGATGAAGGATGGGGCAGAGGAAGGAGCCAAAGACGAACTTAGGGCTGGAGCCAAAGCGTTGGGACAACTCTGACGGCACTGGCAGAAACAAGCAGGGCAGCATGAAAACTGAGAGACTGGGGCACTGAGCACAGCTTGAGGAAGAGGTGACAGCTGGAGTCCTAGAGGAAATATTCACTCAAGACAAAAGTCCTTGGGAGAGTGGTCAGCTCCAGAGATAGAGTTCAGAGCCAGACACTCAATCATCCGTCCATGAGTGCGTGCCGTGTGCCGCTCAAGAGCCGGAGAGCACCGCGCCAGCTCGGGCGCGGCCTTTTGCGGAGGGTGCCTGTGTTTGGAGGAAGAGTTCCCCAGTGACCTAGAGCCGCAGGAGAGCGGCAGCACGAGGAAGCTGTAGGAGGGTCCACACGGAACAGGGCACACATCCCAGTGTCAGATGTGCTCATCAGTGAAAGGGAAATGAGGTCTGAGACAAGGTCACTGGATTTGGCGAGAGGGTTGCTTTCAAAGAGGGCAGTTGCAGAGCCTGGGCACCACCAGCCCTAGCCTTTCCTGTCTATACCATTTTGGCATTTGACTTCTGTTGGATTCGTTCCTTCATAATTGCCATCTCCTGTTCTTCCCTTGTATGTACAGTGTGTAACTCTCCCCCTGCCCAGTATGTGCACATGGGCCATGAGAATGTTCTGTGCTGCCCACCCTGCACTACCTCGCACACGGAGGGCAGCCTTCTCCGTCTCAGTAGAGCACAGAGCCAAAGCCATGCTTCCAGGTGCTCAGGTTGAGTGCCGTGAGGTCGCCCTGGCCACTCCCTTTCACACTCTACATCAGTGAATTCAGAAACTGTCAGACCGCACTGGCACCCGTGCTCCGCCCTAGTCCCAATGCCCACTGCCTCCTGCCTGCATGATTGCAACAACCTCTTCACCCGCCGTCCCGTTCCAGCCTCTTCCCGTTCAGTCTGTTCTCAAGCCCACAACCAGAGTCTCCATCTCGAATGGGTTCACATCACTCTTCTGCGCAAAGGCCTCCGACGGCCGGCCTCCCATTTCATTAAGAGCAAAAATTCAAAACTTTCCCCCGGCCCCACCTGATTTGGTCATTGCCAGTCCTGCTACATCGTCTGGTTCACTGTCCTCCAGCCACGCTGGCCTCCTTGCTGTCCTTCCAATGCACCCTCCTGCCTTGAGCACTTTGGTCGCTGTAAGCCTCTGCTCGGCTGTCCTCGAGGCTGAGGCTCTCCGACCACCTTATACGAAAGAGCAACCCCGCACGGCTCCGGGCGCCTTCGGCTTCTTTTATCCTGGCTAGTTTTTCTCCATGGCCCTTGCTGACATCTGGCCCACCATGCACTTGCTTTTTTCTTTTTTATCTATCTTACCCAATTAGAAGTACATCCTGTGAAGACAGGGAGTGTGTTTTGTTTTTACTAGGAGCACATAGTAGATAATTAATGAGTATGCGTTGAATGAAAGAGAAGGGAAACTAACATTTACAAGTTGTGTCTTGGGCACTTTTGCTTTTATCATTTAGTCTTCACAACAGTCCTCAGAGTATTATGACTATTATGTAGATGAGAAAACAGATAATTACGGGTCCAAATCAGTATTTATTATTTAAACTGAGGATTCAGAATGGAGGCCGAGAGCAAGGAGTGAGTAGATCATTTGACTTCAATTTGCTCCCATTCATTCATTCATAAAACATTTAGGAAGCACCTGAGTCAAGTCAGGCCCTCTGCTAATTTCTGGGGATCTAAAATTGAATAGAAAATGCTTCTTGATCTCTAGTCCGTTGGTGGAAACAGCCATTTAAACGAAAACATAGAGTAATGTGATAAGCACTCTAAGAGAGGCAGGAACTCATCATTCAGAAAGTATGAGTAGGCAGGTGCTTACTCCTGCAGAAGTCAGAGAAGGCTCTGGAGGAGGGGGCATTTGAGGCCAGTCTCTGTGAATGAGTGCTGTGCATTCGAGAAAACTGGCTGCTGCTGGGAGGGCAAGGGCCTGGCTCTCGGAATCCTCCACCACCCAGCCTCACCTGCCTCCGCCTGCCTCACCAGCCTCGTGTCCTGCCACCCCTGCCTTGCAAACACACGCCGCCCAGTATGTCCGGCATCGCCATGCTACTTCCTACCCCTGCGAATGCCATTTCCTCTATTTGGAACGCTCTCCTCTTGACCACTTTTTTTTTTCTGTTGTGGTTCAGTTTGGCATCATCTCCTTCCCCTGGTGGACGTAGACAAGCTCACTGTCACATTTCCGTGACGTCCTCCGAGCCATACCCCTCGGAGTACCAACGGTCTCAGTCACCTTTGTTCTTGCTGCTGTGTCCCAGGGTTGACCAACTTGAACCTGCACTAAAGTGGTGAAGAGGGCGTGATGGCCTGGGAAGGCCGCGTGTCATGAAGGCAGCTGAGAGTGGCAGCTGAATGGGCCACCTGAAGGAGTTGCGGGGCCGTGTATGGGCAGGTGAAGGCCCTCAAAGGGCATGGGGGGTCCAGAAAAGCCAAGCCTCCTGCTGCAGGACGTGAGTCTCAGGGCCATCTGTGCACATGAGCGTCCTTGCTAATGACCCACGTGAGACACCGTGGAGCTGGCAGATCGCTCACGGACTTGAGGGAATTTTCCCGCCTGCTCCCTGCACACCTGGGCTGCCTGTCCCTCAGCCCGGCCACCGGCATGGAGGGCTCTGTCTAAAGCTGGACTGGAGCACAGGAGCAGTAGCTGGAGGGATGGATAAAAACGGATCGGCGCTAACCACCTTGCCCCAGTCCCCCAGCAGGCCAGCAGTAGTGGAACCAAGAGTCCAGCCCTGGCATTTAGGTTCCCTAGCCCACACTCTGAACCGCTATTAGCGAAAAGGAGGGAATGGTGCATGAGTGTAACAGAGCTGCCTCTGTGCTCAGTGTACTCAGTGCAGGTGAGTGAGAGGTGTGTGTGTGAGCGCGCGCGTGCACGCACACGCAAGAGAGAGAGAGAGAGAGAGAGAGAGAGGGAGAGAGAGAAGAGGGAGATGCGGCAAGGGAGGGGAGATAGGGGGAGTTTCAAGTGCCTGCTGAAGCCAGATATTGTTTGTCCTGACAGAACCTGCCCAGATCCAACTGTCAGCCCTGCATTTTGTCTCTGTGGGGAAACCTGAAGGCAACGCTCCCAGGCTCTGGGAGCGTTCCCGGGACTGGAATACAGCGCCTGGCACATGGCAAGCATTTAATATTTGTTAGACGGCTCAAAGGATGGGTGGACAAATAAACAGATTTCTGACCTAGGGGTTGGAAGAAGAGGTTTCAAGCTTTAACAGATGGTGGTGTGTAGCTCTGGGCAATTCTTATCCCCTTTCGAGTCCCCAGTCCCCTTCTCCGGGAAATGAAAGTGCTGGTAATGGAGGCTTATGTCAGCCGCAGGCTGAAATGTGCTGCACAGGTTGAGGATCGGGGCTCCCGGGCATTGGCCTGCCGTGCCGACCTCCAGGACCCTGGGCTGGCTCTGGCTCAAGACGCGTTTGTTTGGGGTTCTGATCAGACGCTGCCGTCCTCTGCTGGGACTGCCTGGGAGATGGCCATGGGCAATGGGGACATATGGGTGGAGAGAAAATGTCTCTGTCCACCCTGGACACTTCTGGGGTGGGGCCCAAGAGCCTCTAGCCCATAACCTCTGGGGAAAGGCGGGGCCGGACCCTCCTTCACCTTGGATTGGTCAGACAGAGACCCTTGGGGAGGGACGAGGCCTCCAAAGCAGAACTGCCTTCTGTTGCCTCAAGAAGGAATGTGGCCTCTGATTTCACTTCCCACAGCTGGCAGCATGCAGTCGATATTTTTCTGTGGTGCAGACAGAGTAAAGAGAGAATAAAGTGTCGAATTGTTTGGCATTATCAAGGATTTCAGCTCCCCAGGACTCCTACATAAAGCGATGGAAATAGAGCTGCTGGAGCCAAGAAACACAGAAGTATACGAATTTATTACACATTATCTTTCCTCCTTCCACACAGCCCTAGAAATGTCAAAAGATCATCTATTGTTTCATCGTTGATTAAAAAAAAACAAAACTGTCTGTGTTTGGTGGGCTCTGGGCCTGGGCAAGAAGCAGGCAGTGGGAGAGGAAGTCCGGGGTGTTTTCCCAGGGCGAGCTCCGGGAGGCCCCGCCATCCTTCCAGTTTTGCCTTTCTAGGTGTTAGTTTCACACGTGTAATTTAGGCCGGGGCAAGCGTGGAATTACACATTTGCATGCTTGTAGCTGTGTAACTGCCTACTGCGTGCAAGGTTCTGCGTGGTGCTGGAGACACCCATGGTGCGTTAGCAAGGCCGTGGCTGCAAGGGGCTCAGGGCCTGGTGCCGTCTGACTGTGCTAAGGGGGGTCGCGGCGTCCCAGACACAGCTAACCGCGCCTACCTGCAGAATCCAGAGCGGGGTGGCCCTGCTGCCTGGAGGGGGTCCAGGCGGGCTTCACAGAGAAGCTGACATCTGAGCGGGAACTTGAAAGAGGAGTAGACTGTCAACTGGCAGAGGAGGGAGCAAAGGCATCTCAGGTAAAGAGAAGAAAGCCTGATGCACGAGTCAAAAGGTCACATTCAGCCATCAGACCTGCAAGTTGGGCCTGGAGAGACGACAGCACCTGAGCCAACTCTCTGGCCCTGAGCTGACCCAGGCCCTGGCAATCTGATGCCAATCTGATGTCTGGTTGGAGACCTGCTTTCCGCTCTCTCCTCCGAGGCTGATAGGGATGTAATTCTCCACCTGTGACTCGCCCACTGACTACCCCAGCGCCTTCAGTAGGCTGGCGCGCACTGGCAGCTGGACTCGGAGCCCTCGGGAAGGAGGCTGGCCTCTGGCTCACTGCTCCTGCTGCCCTCCTGTAGAGGAAGGCCAACTGTTGGGGAGCTCTAGGCTACCCCACGTACTGGTGAGGCCATGGGATCAAGGGGATCGGGTCAGGCCCTCCTGGCTCAGGGCTGCCCCAGCTCAGCCCCGCTGCCTAGGGCCGGCAGTCTCATGTACATCCGGGAACCTGACCAGGAAGCAGGGCAGGGTGATGGGCCAGGAACCCCATGGACTTTTTTCCTTCTGGCTGGACACCTTCTCAAAGGGTGGCCCCTACCCGCTCCTTCATACCCTCTCCACCTCTCTTTTTCCTGGAGGGCCTTGGAAGTCAGGGATTGTCTGAGTCATGGGAAACCTCGGAGGCCGCAGAAGCCCGCGGAGCAGCGTGGCAGCCCCTGCTCACCGCTCCACACGGTGGCCGTTTGTTAAGCTGGCACCTTCCGCCTGTGGCTCCCTTGCTCCGAGGCCAGGCCTCCGTCTAGCCTCTAGAGGGATGCAGGCGGAGTGGACTCAAGCCTCCGTGTGGTTCGCCAGCTGCCCTTCTCGTAGCTCCTGTGTTGGGGGTAGAGAGCCGGGAGGGAGAGCCGTTTCCCACAGATAGCCGTCTCCCCTCACCTTCCCAAATGTTAACCCCCAGTGGTGAGACCCCCTGAGCTCTGGAAATAAGCACAACCTAAGCCCCTTACTTTTGTACTCAGCTTTTCAGCCTTCATAGCCTTTTTGCATTTGTTTCTCTTATGAGCCTCAAACCACCCTGATGGGTGAGCAGAGCAAACACTGCATCGCCCTCACCCTCAGCGATGAGCAAATAGGGGTACAGAGTGAATCGCATGCTTGAGGTTTTCCAGGGAATTTGTGCAGAGCTGGCACTGGGCCCTAGTCTCCAAGCTTCTGGTCCCAGCCCCCGGCCTCCCTGCTAAGGTGCCCAGGCCGCCCCAGGCACAGAGCGCGGGACGGGGCAGGAGGGAGCCTTCCCTGCCCGGAGCCAGGCCTGGGCCTGTGGACGCCGAGGCCCCGCACCCTGCCTTGGCCTCCTTCGCGATGACTAAGGGAGCCCAGCATCGCTGCCTCTAAGATTCCTCCTGACTTCAAGATTCCTCCTCCTTGATCAGAAAACTGCCGCTTAAACATTTCTTCTTCTGCGTCTGGGAAATGTCGACAGAAATGTAGGACAAGGCTGAATCAGCGTCCCAGACCGGTGGAAGGCAGCGGGCTTCCGTGTTGGGACAGGCACTGGGGAGATGTCACAGATAAAGACAACATCCATGTCCCTTGCTCCTGGAAGCTGTGGGGTCCAACGGGATCGGCAGGCCGTCAGGACAGGCCTCCACAGAGAGCTAGCAGAGCAGTGCCTAAGTCTGTGTGGCCGCTGCCAATACCCCTGCCCTGCTCCCCTCCACAGACATGGCATGTCCATCTGAACGAGGGGTTTTACACAAGCCAGTCCCCAAAGGCTTCTTAGAGAAGGCAGGGATCTCGCCGCTTCCAGAGGCGAGGGACGTGGTTAGAGGGGACCCTCTGCACGTGCTGGGACATGGCTGTGTGAGGAGCCCCAGCAGCCCCGATGAATCAGCAAATGGCTCTGGGCATATGTGGAGAGGGCAACTCAGGTGGGGCTGCTGGGAAATGGGCTCCCTTGGGCAGAGAGCGAGAGGACTGGAGGCCCTGCCTGCAGCCCCAACCCCAGGACCCGCCTTGCCTGGCTCTGGCCCCAAAAGGAAGACTTTCCATTCCCTTCCCTGGAAACCCCCTTCACTTACGGGAAGCTGGGTGTTATCTTAAGGTCTGTAAATGACTGGCCTGCTTTTCCAGCTGCAGCGGTTCATTCAGAACAATTAGCACGCAGTTTTGAGCTGGAATGAAACATATGGCAGGAGGTCCCCAGGAGCCAGCTAGGGGCAGCCCAGGGAGGAGGGAAGCAGCCTGGGGAGGGGCGGGGTTTCTCGGAAAGGGGCGGGCTCCAAGCCTGCTGCTGGTCCAGGTGCACCTGCTCCAGTGTTAGAGGGGGCGGAAGGGAGAGCTCCTGCAACTAAGTGCCTTCTGCCCCTCGGGTCGTGAACACCTTCAGCACACCTTGGACTGGCGTTTGGGGTCGGGGTCGAGACTTGAAAATCCCCGAAGGCCCAGAAAAGACCCTGCTTGGAGAGCCTTAGGGCAAATACCGAGGGATCTGGACTGGGGGAAGTGCGGACCTACTGGGGAACTAATGTTCATCCGGGCACGCTCCCATGTTCTTTCATTCACTGATTCTTGGCTGAGGGCCTACTGTGTGCCGGGTGCTGTCCTAGGCATTCATACTCTGTGCAGAAAACAAGGAGGAGCCGGGCCGCGCGGAGTTTCCCTTCTAGGGTGGAATGGCGCAGCACAGAAGCAAACTGCCGCGCGCGCGTCAGAAGGCAGGCTGGCCTCGGGACCGACCTGCAAGATGAACATTGCAGTTTCCTCTTTACATGCAAAGAAGTGGAAACTAAGAGGATTTTTTTTGGCGGGGTGGTGGTGGTGGTGGGGCGCTGTTTGTTTGTTTTTTAAACTGATCAAATTCTCTGAGCTAGGAAGTGGTGAAGTCGATTTAAACCCTCCAGCCCAATCCCCACCTCGCCTTGCCTCAGAGCTGGCCGAGACACCTGCACCCACCTGAGCGACCCCCGGCGGGCTGGGTGGGCTGTGGAATCACAGAGCCCCCGGGCAGGAAGATCTCAGAAACTGCCACTCTGGCCTCAGCCCCTTATGGAGGGAACATGCCCTCTGGAGACTTGGTGACCTGTCTAAGGTCACATGGTCAGTCGCACGATTACAGAAGCCTGAAGGTCCTGCCCTGCAGGCACAGGTTCTTTGTACCAAACCCATGAGCTGTCAGATTTTCGCAGCAAGCCCCCGGCTGTGTTCTGGAAGAGGGCCAGTCCCCCGCCAACTCCCTGCATCCCTTCCTGCTTCAGAGACCGTACACACCCCTCCAGGCTCCCACCTGCACCGCCTGTCCCCGGTCATAGGCACTCATGGTCTGGCCAGGGGCTGGCTCTTGGAGCCTCCCCTGCGCCATGATTCCGGCACAACTGGAGGGGTCTGCTGTGCAGCATTGTAACCCCACCCCCAGCCTGAGTCTCAGTGTGCTCAAAGCAATGGCTGAAAACAGGTGTGGGGTGTCTTGCAGGGTCAAGAGCTAAACAGCTCTCTGTCTGGGAGAAAAATTGCAGTAACAGCATCAAGGGCGATTGCAGAGGTGGCCGGGAGGGGAGAGAAGAGGCAGCGGACCTTAATGCGGTGGTTATGAGACTTAAACCGGAGCCCAGGGCAGGTAAAGAACACAGCTATAAATCCAGCCTCCCAAAAGAATATTCTGGAGGTAAGAGACACAAGCTCACTTAAAATACGTCTGAGATGAGAACCAAAGATCGTTATTTTTGAGTAAGGATATAAAATGCTAAACACTGCCTTTATTAGTCCTTTCTAAAAGCCAGGTGTAAAATACTGCCATTCCCAAGATTGTGTTTTCCTTTTTTTTCTTTTAATGGCAGAAATTAAAATCTCCTTAAGCCATTAGCCATCACTCCCCAAGGTGAGCCCTCAAAGTGATTCTCCCAGGGATCCCTCCCCGCACCCAGCAGGTATGGTGGCTGCGCCACTAAACTTCACGCACCCTTCCCACCGCTCCCTCGGCCGCCACTGGCACTGAATGAATGCCCGCCAGGCAGCAGGTGGCTGAACAGGCTGAAAGTTTTATGGGTTCCCTGGTAGACCCTGTCTCCCACCAGTGGCTAATTTGGCTGGTTGCTCCCCACTCACAAATACCTAACACTGAAGCTATTCGGCCCACTGGAGGGCTGCCAGCAGGCCCCCCCAGGGCACGTGGCGCTCAGTGGCTCAGCCTCCAGTGCTGTCAAATGCACGTCTGCTCCCTGGGCCACTTCTCTGTGGGCCGGCTTCCTCTCTTCCTCTCCACTGTCTGTTTCTTGCTTTTTTCGGTTCTTTCCATCAAAGGCTGATGCTACCAGAGAAAAAGTTCATAAAAATGTTATGTCCACCATAAAACCCCTAATGTGGCATTCTGCATGATCCATGCATTAACATTAACATTTCCCAGACAGTTATTGTGAGATAATGGTCCCAGCTATAATTCAGCAGTAACGTTCCTTCAAGCAAATGTTATGGAGGAATAAATGACTTGCCAACTGAGCTGCTGCAGTGGGGGCGGGGAGAGGCGAAGGCTTGAAAGCGCAGACTCTGAACCTTAGAGACCGAGCACAGCTGGGCAGGGCTCTGGGCCCATTCTAGGCCTGACCGCAGACTCTGCACCATGAGGCCAGGTCTCTCTGCTTTCTGCTTCCGGTTCACACAAATTCCTCCTTTCTCCCCAGAGCAATTTTGGGAGAATGGGCCAAGGAAGAGGATTCAAGACATCAGGGTCTTAGGACTGAGAGGGTGACGAGTGGCTTCGCTATTTCAGACAACATCCTTTTCCCTGTTGCCCCTGTGGTCCCAGCATGCTTTACACTCGCCTCTGGACAGCACTTATCACCTTGCATTTTTATTATTTGTTGACCTGGCTCTGTCCTCTGCTGTGATCATGCCCTCCTCATGAGCAACGTACACATCTTAGTCTTTTGGTGACCTAGCACAGAGAAGGTATACGATAATGTTGGTCGGAGGTGAGGCTGCATGGATGGACCCACGGATGGACGGATGAACAGATGGAGACATGGTTGGATGAATGACAACAGAAAAAGACCTCAAAATAAAAGCAGACCATAGATGAACGACATTTGACATTAGAAATAAAGAGGAAAATACCTAAACCCGCATTTTTTTTTTTAACAAAATCATAATGGTGTCGGCTTGAATGGAACTTAGGGGTCTGCCGCCATAGGCATTTTATACTTCAGGAACATGAGGCCCAGTAGGCTTGGTGTCCAAGCAGGACTAGAACCTCGAACCACCAGTTCAATGCTCTGCCAGCTGCCATCTTACTGCTAACATGAAAGGCTAGCCATATACAAAGAACCCTTTCTACCCCCCAAAGAAGTTGCTTCCTAGCAGAGGGGGTGCCTTGGGCACGGACGCAACTCCCCATAATCAGAACAGGGTGTGATGAGTGCTGCAGTGGGGAATGGACCATGACGGGTAGGGGCCCTGCAGGGCGAGCTGGACAGGGAGAGCAAACGTGGTTGGGAGTGGGGTGGCTGTTTGAGAGGAGGGAGCAGGGTGAGCAAAAGCACAAAGGTGACTGCCTCCAAGGGTCCCTCACAGGTACCTCATTTACATCGTCTCATGTTGAGTGTAGGGTCCCAGGAGACCGTTTTTCTATTCGGGTGGCTTTCCCTACTTAGAGTGTGGCTCTTGACTGTTTTTTGCTATGCCCTTCTGACAAGCCATCAGCTTGTGGGGCATGTCCTTGGCCCGCGGTGCTCAGCCCTCTGGCTTGTGCTGGGCTGGGCCTGGCCAGCCCCACGGGCCCCCTGGGCTCCCTGGGTGGCAGCCACATCTTTCTGTTCTTTCCCATCTCTGCCCAGTGCTGCCCGCAGCCCAGGGGGACTTTAAGCGGGAGCCACGTTCCTCCTAGAACTATTGGGGGGGAGGGGTGTTTCTCCGTGAGAAACATAAGGGACAGTGTTGGCTCTTTTCCAAATGCCACATGTGATGACCACTATGATGGCTCCCAAGAGCAGGTCCCCAGAAGGCAGAACCAGATTTATTGTACCGGCAGAGGAGACGGTGACCTCGACAATGTATTTGAAGGGCCCTGGAGAGGCTCTGCCCCAATCAGAAGGATCCTCCTCACTCAGGGGTCTCATCACATCCTGGAGGTGCAGGAGGCCTCGGAGGTCAACGGAGTCAACCTGCCGTGCCGTGAAGGCGTCTCCAATAGCCAGCCTTCCGCTCTCTTCCTTCGAACTCCCGGTGATGACAGCTCTTCCACTCTGGGGCTGCGCTCCCTGGTGGAACGCCCCGACACAGGGGAAATTTGTCTCTCCGTCACTTCTGCCTTTCTGTCCTAGTTCTGCTCTCTGGGCAGCCTTGTATGAGACCAATACCTCCTCCACATAATGGTTCTTTAAATATTGAAGACAACGCTTACGCCCCTCCCCAGCTCTACAGCCCTGCGTGTGTATATTCATATGCCTTCTTCACCTCCCTGGCCCTCCTCCCCAGATGTGTGCCGTGCCAACCACGCTCCTCCTAGGAGGCGAACATGGTCCTCCAGTGTGGTCGGAACCAGCACCTCCCTCATCTGGACTTGTAGGAACGCAGCTCAAGATCGCAATTACCTTTGAGGGGGACCTGACATGTAACAACACTGGTACCTATTGGATTTTCAGTCAAACTTCCCCCCGCCCCTTTCCCCACATGAAATGCTCTTAAGCTCCATCTCCCTCATGGGTATGGTCTGCACTTTAAGAACATCTCTCTGTTCCGCTCATCGCCTTGCTTTCAGCCTGGTTCCTGCCTCATAAGCCCTTTCTCAATCTGAATTCTCTCCTTAAACCCATTAACTATCCCCTCCAGTGTGGGCAGTGATAAGTGCCCTTTCCATAGCGTCGTGCAAATTGCTGGCAAAAATGCTCAACAGCACAAAGCTAGTTACTTCAGCATGAAAGATCTCCCTCCAGACTCAAGTTCACTAATCAACACTGCCTGGGCACCCTGGCCGGTGGGGCTCGGTCGGTTGAGTGTTGTCCCGCAAAGTGAAAGCTCGCTGGTTTGACTCCTGGTCAGGGCCCAGGCCTGCAACCCAGGGTGCATAGGAGAGGCAATTGATTGATGTTTCTCTCTCTTTCTCCCTCCCTTCCCCTCTCTAAAAATAAATAAATAAAATCTTTTAAAAATACATACTGCTTGGGATCAGTCACAGTGTAGCTAAAAGTTTACCTACCTATTCTCCCATCCAACTTACTCTTCAGTCTTATCCTATTGAGAAGGATATCACAGAAGATATTGTCAGACATCTTGCTCAAATCAAGATACTTCTCAGGATTTTTCTTACCTATGGAAAGGAAAACATAGGAATTTTATGTTCTTTTAAAAGGAATAATAAAGTTGGTTTGACATGCCCTTTTCAGTGAAGCAATTCTTGTTCTTGGTCATTACATCTTTTTCCAACTTAGAGTTTTTGTGAATACTGGTATCAAACTTATTGTTATATAGCTTCCAGAATCTGATGTTTACCACTTCATGAAAATACAACTTGTGTATATTTCTGTCTCCAAAATACTATTTATTTTCATCAAATCACAAATAGCTCAGAGTGGTTCTAAAATCCTGTCTTTAAGTTCTCCCCATGCATGAGGTCATTTGTGGGTGTCCACAGTCTTGACTTTATTTAAAGCCGTAAGAGACTCGGTTATCATCTCCTCACCTCTCTCAAACCTGCACACTTTTTAAGTATTTGGGGTTTTTTTGTTTGTTCGTTTTTTTGTTTGTTTGTTTGTTTTTTCTGGTTTGATGGCTATTGTCCTTACAGAAAACAAAGCAAAGTGGAAGTTAAATTGTTTGCTTCCCTTTGTCATCTGGCAACCTCACCTGTCTGCCTCAGGCTATAGCTGCCTCAATTCCTTTTTTCTCTTTCTCTCTTTCCATTTTGCTTCAAGTATTTCTTTTTAAGAGAGAGAGGAGAAGGAGGATGTGTGCGTTGGCGGGGGAGGCGGTCTCAGGCCTCAGTTCATTCTGGGCTTTGGCCTTCCTGGTGTACCACCGGCAGGGCCAGGGTACTCATATGGCTTCTGCTTATAAGCCCCTCCTTCCTTCTTTTGCACATGTGCTTTTAAATCATCCCGGAGCTCAGATTTGAAAATGTGAACGGAAGATACGGTGCCCGTTAAATTTCACATTCGCCACTGGGGAGACATGGGTTAGCCCCACCTTCTTTTACCAGCCCTCCTTAGAAACATAATTAGCAATGAAATTCAGCCCCGCCAGTATTTCCTGATCACCCCTGA
>PVJD01013744.1:0-32475 GCA_004026545.1 Mormoops blainvillei | reverse complement strand
TTATTAAATATTTATATATAGGTAAATATTGAATATATACCTTCCCTTAAAGAACCTTCTTATTATTTTCAAGTATACTTGGACTGTCTCAAAAAATAACTGTGTAAGAGACTACAAAAAAAACACATGAATGTCAAAGAAAATAATGTATTAAATATATTCTCAATGAATTTGGAAATCAATAACAAAGGAATAGCCAAAAAATATGTATGTCTAGAAACTGAGAGAAAACAAATAATAATAAAAAATACCATTCTGTTATAGAGAAAAATCATAAAAAATAATTACAAAGCACTATGCAATTATGAGAGTTAATAAGAGTTAAACATTTACATTGCAAAAATTGTGAGAAGTAGTTTAAGTGGTGATCAAAGGGCAATTTCTTGTTTTAATACAGTCAAAAGAAAGCACATAGGATGGAAAACAATACTAAATAAGAATAAAATGCATGTAAAAATTAGTAAGAGTAAAAATTAAAATATTAAAAACAAGAATACAGAAAGTGAACAATAACAAATAAGGATAAAACAATAGAAATAATTTAGATAAAAAAATTTTTAATATCAACAGAGTTGAAAGGCTTAGTGTTTGATGAAACTTCATCCCAAAAGTAATATACAGAAGGAAAATAAAATAAAATACAGTGGAAATATCAGTAGATGCTAATGAATATAAAAAGGCAAGACTTTTCTTTCTCAGTACTAAAAATAATAGAGTAACAACTATTATATATCTTCTCAGAGGTTTCATGCTATCAACCCGACTCATCACTAGTGATATTGACCTTAATCATTTGGTTAAGTTGGTGTCTACCAGGTCGTTTTGCTGTAAAGTTACTATTTTTTATTTCCTCTCCATATTCCATGTCCCTTGGAACCAAGTCACTAAGTCTAGCCTGTTAGGGTGGTCAGTGACGCAGGCAATGAAAGAATTCACAAAGAGAAGAAAATACAGAGAGTAAAGGTTTTATTTCACTTTCCCAACAGAGGAGAAGGGCTAGGTGTGGCGATATGCACCAGCCCTGAGGGGTGGGGGCTGTTAGTTTTTACGGGTAATGGGGTGGTCATAGAACAAGATGTTTCAGTGAGGCTACAGCGTGTTTCGATGTTATTTCTGGGTGCAGGGGCTGGTCATCCAGTAGTCGTGGTTTGGCATGTCCTGTTTTGTAAATTCCCGGAGGGCGCTTACGGTAATTTTCTAGTCCTGAGGATAAAGGCTCATAAAACAATTAGGGTTGGTTATGCTTTATGGAGTCCAGCTCGCTCTGGCAAAGAGGACCTGAAAAAGGGGCTTTTGTCTTGGTACAGCCCGTACGCAAAGGGAGCTAAAGAGAGGAGCATAGCTCTCTTTCACCTCTTGGGAAGGGGAATATCTAACTTATATTTGAAATTGTGTGTGTGTGTGTGTGTGTGAGTAAGGTCTATCCCTTCTCTCACTTTACTTATTTATGCAATCATTTATTTCTATCAGTAGATAATTCATGTATATTTATTTCATACTTTGGGTTGTAATCTAGTGCCATATGATTTATTTTGTTGCTCAGTTGATCCAACTTTAACCACTGAGGTTTTCAGATCACTGTTGTGTTCCTTTAGCATGTCCCTTTGCTTTTTGAGCGCTTCCTTGCTTTCTGTCCTTAGGACATGCTCCAGACTCATCAGATGTTTTCCCTGCTCCAGCCCTGGAATCAGGCATTTCTTTAAAAAACCTGAGCATTATTAACACATGTTACTTAGAAATGAAGATCTGGAGAATACCTGTGCCTGTTACTTCTTAGATGTCACTTCTCCAGGCTTTCTTAGAAGATCTAAAAAATATATGTGAGTGTGCACTATCACATTTTATATGTAGTTCCATAGTTATGTCTGTATCCATATCTGTATCATTCCTGAAGTATATATGTATTAAGTTAAACATGAGATCATATGGTTACCACCACTCTAAATTAGTACCTAGTCTCGCTACTTACATGTGTGCAATTTCTCTAACCGTAAAAAAACTGGTACTCAACATCCACCATCCAATTATTCTTTTGCACATTCTCAACATTCATGAAATCAGGTTTAGAATGGTTAATCTGCACTCCCGTCCCCACCTCTCAGGAATAACAAATTTATCAACACACTTTTATTGTGTGAAATCCCTGAGCAATAAGGGTTTATTTGTTTTGATAACACAGCCCAAATTACCCTGATACTAACAATACTGAGAAAGGGTTTTCAGTACAATTTATCGTGTTAGATGGTGTTTTCAAGATGTAGTCTATTCTTAAAGGGATTAAAACCAAATGGTATTTTTTATCTTGTTAATTTTATAGGTTTTGACCTTTACAAGACCTGGACCTTGATAGTTTTTAACAAGCCAGGGAGTGAGTGCTTCTCCATTCATCCAAGCATGGATCAGTCTGAGGATTTCAGCTAAAAGCAGGCGTAGTTTATGGTGACTAGTAGGTAATTCTTCCAGGGTGAGCCAGACTGTACTTAAGGAGCACTCTCTTCCAAATTACCTTTTTACATCACCTTGTTACAGTCTGTAAATGCTGAGATACCAATAACAGAAACTGATTTTATAAGCAAACACCTAATTTTTAACATACAAATTTTTGTGAAAACAACGCTAGTATTTGATTTAAACAAGTATGTTAGAGGAGGACCTAAAAAGAGCGCAACTTTGTAACAGGATATGTGTTTTTTTTTTCTTTTAATTTCTTTTTTATGGTGATGTCCCGAGAATATTTGGACTATCTAAAGAATTTTAAGTTGAGTTAAAGGTAATTGAAGCAAATATTTATATCCTGGTTGTCTAGCTATTTTAATATCACTCTTTAAATAGATGTTAATTGAATTAAAATGCATTCTGAAACTAAGCAACAGGAAAATAAGTCATAGTGTTAAAATTGGAGCATTGGTAACTGCTCAGAGATATTACCAGGAATGAAGGAAAGAAAATGAGGTCGGGGGATGGGGTTTGTCAAAACAGACTTTGCCTGTTTCCAAATTTGCTTGAGGTTACCCCTTCCTGTCAAGAAAGGGGGATATATTTCTATTTTCTCCCAACACTTCCTTTTTTTCCCACTGAAATGCTTTCCCTTCCAGATCCAGGACCCTGACACGAAGCTAAGATACTAATATGAAAGCTTAGCTACAGTGTAATTTAAATGGGTTTTAATAGCTAACTGGAAAACTTAAGAATTATGCTGGATAGGGTTTTGAAACTACAATGACCTAAAAACCCAACAACAAAATTAAGTTTTAGCAAAAAAGTTACTATTATGAAATAAAACGTGCACTGGATGAATTTTAAAAATTGTGAGAAAATACCAGTAAAAGATATTTTAGTAAGTTTAAATCATGACTCAAACAAAGATAAAATGAATAAAACTTACAAAGATTTTAGTTGTTAAATAAACAGTGGACATATAAAATATGATGACCACTTCAAAAGTGAATTCAAAGACCACACATTTGTAGACAATCAGAAAATGAATTTACAAAGAGATGCAATATTACAGGAAAATAATCAGTTGCATCTCTTCCAGAGACATTTTATATTCCAGTGGACAAGCATTTTCTCTATTATCAATTTACTATGATGAGCAGAGTTACAAAGTAGTCAAAAACAATAAAAGGCAGGGATAACCAGGAAGGGTACGCTAATCAGGTGTCAAATAACCATGCTAAAGCTCTTTAGTAATGAAGTTGATGTCCTTTACTCAGAAGAAAACAACCCATGAACTGGGGGACTACTGTTCCTCACAAGCTGTGAAGTACTTTTCCTGAGGAATTTTGGGTAAGATCGAGTTTCGAGAACATTAGAAGAGACAAAGAGGACACAGGGCATGATTGGCTAAAAGGTCAGGGATTTTCTCAAAAGGCTGGTTGGGCCTATTTTCTAAGGTAATGTAAGTCAGCTAAAGCTGAGTTGGAGAATTGTGATTGGTGTCTGTTGCGTCTCCTTGACAGGTGTTTTCCATAAGTGCAGGCTGACTTAGGTTTAGATTTGTGATGTGGGCAGGTACACTGGGGCAGCATCCATTTTGAGGGTCTTCGTAGAGAGATATCCAGAGAAACAGAGGCAAAACTAATATAACTACATATAACTAGGTCTAGAGGGAGAGCAAGCTGAACAGTGCTGCTCTTGCAACTTTGAGTTTACACTGAACAGCACAATGACTAGTTTTTGTGCCACTAAATGTTATTTTACAGTAATGTTTTCCATAAATTCACATTTCACCGTGTAGAGTCGATCTAATCATTGAATATTTTGGCTGCTTAAAATTTTTGCCACTATAAATTTACAGACTTAGATATCAACTTTTTGTAGATCTGACCATGTCTCTGTTAGGCTTATCCTAGATTTTTGAATTCTTGGATCAAAATCAAGGAATGCATATTTTACATTTGGACAAAATGACCTCCACAATAGCTTGTCCACTAATCACTTTCATGACCACGGCTTCCAAGGGTGTGTGCTTCCCCGAACATCACAAGCACTGGATGTTAGTTTTCAAGAAACATTTCAATTTGATAGGTGTAAATGACATCTCACTATTTTTAAAATTTATATTTATTTCATTCAGTGGGACAGTAACCTTTTCATAATATTATTGTCCTCTTATACTTTGTATTTTTATGGCCTATTTTTGGCCCACATGTATATTACTAATACTATTACTAATTACTGTGTTTCTTCCCTTATTGATTACTAAAGATTTCCATATTTTAAAATATTTCTTAAGAAAATATAGACGTATCTTACAAATACTTATACATCTTTTCATTTCGTTTTTGCATTTGCACTTTTAAAATTATTTTTTATTCTATAAGTTAAATATCCTACTATTTGGGATATATTTAAATATCCCACTATTCAGGACAGATTTGGATGAAGACAGACAGTATATTTATTATTAAATATATTAAATTTATATTATTTATATAAATATACATGCTATAAATATTATTAAATAAATTTATGTTATTTATATAAATATTTTGTCTTCATCTAAATCTCAACTCTTCTCAGATTTACTTTATGTAGTGAGATTGAAGGATGTTAAAAGCTGAGGTGAACCGAGAGCTGAACTGCCAATGTAGGAGTGGTCAATGAAGACAAGACAAGCCATAGCCAGGTTTGCTCAGTTGGTTGCAGCGTCATCCCATTCACCAAAAGGTTGCGGGTTTGATCCCTGGTCAGGGCACGTAACTAGGTGGTGGGGCCAATTCCCAGTCCCGGTGCATATGGGATCAACCAATAGATGTTTCTCTCTCATATTTATAGCTCTCTCTCCCCTCCCGCCTTCCTCTCTCTCTAAAATCAACAAACATATCCTTGGGTCAGGATTAAAGAAAAAGAAAAGCAAGCCAAGAGGAGATTAGCAGTCGAGCCGGTAATCAGTTACTGTGATAGTATGAACAAGAGGTTAAATACGAGAAAATACCGACTCCCTCGCTCTTCATTTTGCCCTGTGGCAAAGGAAAACCTATGCCAAAGGTCCTGACAAAGAGGGCTCCGAATGCTGGGCTATGAAAGCAGTTATGCCTACGGTTGGCGAGCCCGAGACATCTGAGGCCTTGCCTGCATCCCCCCTCAGAGGCTGCAGAGCACTGGCTGCGCCCTGGTCTGGCGTGCGCAGGGCAGTTTCCCCAGGAGACCTGCCAGGGAAAGCCTTTGTAATTGCCTAGGGTTCGTCCTGAAATCTCACACGCGGGTTTCTGACCAGGGGCTAAATTCCTCAGAATCTAACTTGTTTCCCTAGATAATTAATCAATTATACCTGAAATTTTTATTTAATGGTATAGCCATTAATAATTGCCTTAATGTCTACTTTTATGTTAAATATTTATTTGGTTCCAGACTTGGTATTTTTTCCATTTTTTTTTCAACCGTATCACCCTGGTTTAATCACTATGGAGTATGATATTTGTGTCATTGGATGGTGCAATTTGCCCTTCAGATTTTTCTTTACAGAATTTTTCAGTATTTTACTTCTTTATTCTTACAATTAAACTTTAGTTTTGTAATGCTGCCTAAAACTGGTATAGATCAGAATCACAGTAGAACAAAATTAGTGTGTAAAGAATAGTAACTTTATACAATTTAGTTTTTATTTTCCATAGTATGGTGTGTGTTTTCATTTAATCATGTGTTTCAATTCCATCAGTAAGATTTTAAATCCCCATAATGTATGACCTGCATATTTATGATTGCATATTTCTAAATATTTTTAAATGTGTTGAAATTGGAAAAGGCCTTTTTTCCCATTTATTTTCATTTGAATTATTTTTTTATTTTATTCTAAGTTTGAAGGGCTTTAAAGTGGTAAAAGAAATGACCAGTGTCCTCTCTTTAGGACGCTTCCAAGTTATCTTAACATTCCATTGTCCTTGCAATATCTCACTACTTTAGCAGTTGTAAAATACTGATAAGAATGCAAATACACACACATGAATTCATTGCATCTGGTAGAATGCGGTTGATCCTTGCCCTTTGGGCAGATTTGTTTTGAATTTTTAAATTCATTTAAACATTCCTGATTACTTGTTATGTATATTTCTTTGAATTTCTCAGTTTTAATCTCTTGCTGATTCTCTCATTATTTTATGAATTAAATAAAATTTTTGATACATGTTTATCTATAGATACTCATGATTTTACTTTGAAAATTTTCTTAAACAAAGTAATAGACACAAATTTAATTAAATATTATTAAAGGTTGAGTGACATAAAGAACAAACACCTCAACCAGCTCTCCTCAGGTATAGTCCTAGAAAAAACAATACTTCTTTCCTACAATACTAAACGTATCCTTAACATAACAACTAGCAATTGTGTTCCTTTGTATTTACTCAAAGAAACTGAAACTTACACCCATAAAAAAACCTGCACGTGGATAGTTATAGAAGATTTATTTATAATTGTCAAAACTTGAAAGCAACCAAGATACGTTTTGGTAGCTGAATGAATAAATTATGCTACAAAGAATGGAAAATTTTTCTGTACTAAAAACAAATGAACTCTCAATCCACAAAAAGACATGGAGGAAACTTAAATGCATATTACTAAGTGAAATAAGTCAATATGGAAAGTCTACATACTGCCATGATTCCAACTATATGACATTCTGGAAAAGGCAAAGCAATAGAAAAAATAAAAATATCTGTGGTTGCCAGGGATTGGGGGGAAGAAGGGATGAATAGGCAAAACACAGAAGATTTTAGGACAGTGAAAATATTCTCTATGATACTGTATCGATGGACACATGTTATTATATATCTATACAAACAAATAGAAAGTAGAACACCAAGAATGTACCCTAATATAAACTGTGGACATTGGGCGATTATGGTTTGTCAATGCAGGTTCATCAGTTATAACAAATGAACCACTCTGGGAGAGGTTTTGATAATGGGAGAAGCTATGCTTGTGGGAGGAGGTGGGGTGCAGTGCAGAGAGTATATAGGAAATTTCTGTATCTCTTTCTTACTTTTGATTTGATTCTAAAACTTCTCTAAAAATAAATAAAGTCTTTAAAAAATTAATACAGGTTCCCTTCCAAAAACAAATCAATGCTCCTAACTGCTTTAATTAGTCACCATATTTGTAAACCATTTCCCTTACCTATCATGCCTTTTAAAAATACATTTTATGTACATTGACTTCTTATGTTTATGAGAACAGTTTTCTAACATCAACTATGCCCTCACCCCAAGTATCACCTTACATTTACTCTTAATTTCTTACATACTAATCACCTTACTCTTTTCATGGATTTACTGCTTATTCAAGTTTCCAAATGAAATAGCCTCTACTGAGAGGCCTTCCTCTCCACATGTCTACTTCATCTCCCATCTGTTACTTTTTCCCTGTTTCTAAATTCACCGCTTTGCTCTTACAACAATTTATAATTGCATGTTGGTTTACAACAATTGATAAAATTGCTTTTTTGTTGTCATTGTTGTTGTTCATCCCCACACTAGACTGCAAGCTGTGTGTGAGCAAGAACCATTTTAGTTATTGAATATGCTTCCTTACAAAGAGGAAACCCAATGAGTGAGAATCAACCCTTGTCTTAATAAGTTCACTGTCTAATAGAAGATATAGATGTATAAAATCCCCGTAAGTCATTTATTTCAACTGTTCAGAAATCCACAAGTTCTTCCAGAGTCCAGACATCATTAGCAATAAAGGAAATTAAAAGTGTTTGTAGTGAAACTAAATTTTACCTACATCGTTGTGGTAAAAATCCAGAAGAAAAGTTTTTCTCGAGCACCTAGTGGGGGTAAAGTACCTTAGTAGACAACTGAGACCTTGAAGTTCTAGTGTTGTATTAAAATTACAGTTAAAAAAACTAAGGAACATATATAACACCCAAAAGAAAAACAAAGTAACACCAGTGAAAGGCAGCTTTTGCTGTGAAGGACCAAATGACAGAGGCAAATCATAAATATTGTTCGAACTGAGGGTAGAAGCATATCGCTCTGGCAGGGAAAAAAGGATATATTTCACAGAGTAAACTGGGCTTAAGTTGGAGTCTTTATATTATGATTTCAGTAAGTGGGGATAGGAGAAAGTCATTTTAGAATGGGTATGGCATTCGTCCACGATGAATGTATGGTTTCTCTATGGCTGAAGTGGACACATTTAAATGCCTTTTCCTGGAGGCCCCAACCAGCCTTACTGAATCACAGGCCTTTAGTCTACCTGAGTGACTGTCCTTCCTGCTAAGTCCCCTGACTCCCTAAGCCTGCGAAGATCACGACACTGTTACTCTAAGTTGTAACAGATAGCCTGTATTAAAACGTAGCTCATGCTTAATGTGAGCTTTCCCAAAAGGGCTATTTCAATCTCAAATTATATTTGATCCAAGAAAAGCACACAATAAATCACAATGAAGAGGGGGAAAATGCATCAGTGGGTAAAAATAGCACTGACTGTCTTGCAAGTAGAAACAATTAGGGAGAATTCTGGGGTTATGGATGACTGTTTTACAGAACATGTGGGGACAATTTAGTCCATCTTTATTAGCTCTACATTGCAAATCAACATTTCTAAACAAAAATAACTTCCAAATCATTTCCCTTATTGCTTCAGTGTTAGGGTGACGAAGGCCAGGGTCTCCTCACTTCAGTTATGGACAATCCTTTACCCCTTGGTTTTCACCTTTAAATATGGAAAATTGCTGCAGTCAGAAGGTAGGCTTTATTGTTTCCTCTTGCCTCAGGGAGCAAGAATGATCATTTAGTTCAATCAAAACTTATTCATAATAGATAATACAGATTTCTGATTTGCAATGAAAAGTTCACCCAAGTTAATTTAAAGCTCTTTTAGGTGTTTCCAGTGCCCTCTGAGGCTGCCAGCCTGCTCTTCTCTGGTCTTCTCTGCTGCTCCTCCAGTTGCCAGTGCAGAGCACTGAGGATTATTCCTTTGTCTCGTCTCCTGTTTCCTCCCCAAATTGTCCAAATCAAATGGTCTCCAGCTCCTGGCAATTCTCCCTCCATAGTATCTCTGGCTTATCAACCCTTGTTAAAAATCATTTACCCGTAAGTGTAAGATTTTTTTCTTAACTCTCAATTTCCTTCCATCAGCCTACATGTTATGTCCTAATATATCCTTATATCAGAAGCACCCTATTCTGTTTACTTTAACTTTGTACTAAGTTTGCAATAACCAAGTATAAGTCTTCCAAATTTTTTTATTCTTTGTCAAGATTGCTTTGGCTCTTCTGGGCCGATTGCACTTTCATAGGAATTTTAGAATTAGTTTGTCAACTTTTGCAGAATGCCAGTAGAGCTATTGATAGGGATCATGTTGAAGCTGCAGATTGAATTTGGGGACTACTGACATCTTAACAATATTAAATCTTCCAATCTATGAAAGTATTTTTTCCCTATTTATTTAGATCCTCTTTAATTTTTTAAACAATATTCTATAGTTTTCTGAGTATGTCATGTATTTCTTTCATGAAATTTCATAAGTATTTTATTTTTTGTGATGCTATTGTAAATGAGATTACTTACTTAATTTGAATTTTCAAGGTATTAATTGCTAATGTATAGATTTTTCTGTATAATTTTATATTTTGAAACGTTCCTGAAGCCTTTTATTGGTTCTAATATTTCTTTTGTAAATTTTTTGGGAATTTCTATATATAATGATTACGTCATTTGCATGTTAAGGTAGTTTTATTTCCCCCATTCCATTCTTAAGCTCTTTTTCTTTTCTTGCCTAATTGCTTGGGCTAGAACATCCAATACAGTGTTGAATAGAAGTGTTGAGAGTATCTTTGTCTTATTCCTAATTATTAGAAAAGTATTTAGCTTTTCACAATTAAATCTGATGTTAACTACAGGCTTTTCATTGATGCCCTTTATTAGGTTGAAAAGTCTTTGCAGTCCCTAATAGCTATCTATCTATCTATCATCTATCTATCTATCTATCTATCTATCTATCTATCTATCTATCTATCATCTATCTATCTATGTAATTCCATGTATTATCTAGATGTTCTGATACAATAACAAATCATTAATCATGATTGTTTTCACTAAGAGGACTTCTGCAGTATTTTTATTATTTTTCTGGAAACAGCAACCTCCCCCCCCACTAAATAAAATGAAACACTGTTTCACCATTCACAAAATAATGTTACTTTCTAATAAAACTGATTGAGCTTTCTACAAATACAAATAAGCTTTCAAATATAATCAACAAGGGATATAACTGATAAATTGGAGATTGCCTAAAGACTCATAACCAGATATCATTGAAACCAGAGCATATGGGCAGTTAATGTATAACCTTGCTTTTTAAAGAACTTTTGATTTAAGAAACAGAAGAACTTTATAAAATACTTTCCAGCTTAGATTTGGTTTCTGAGCTGTTTAGGTTAAGAATAATCATTTTAGTCAAGGCCTTAAATAAAATTACTTTACAAAGACTAAAGTTTACTGCTTATTTTGCATTACTTTCCTTCAGATCAGAGTCAGCTTTTCACATTGTTTTTCCTTTTTCTTTTTTTGGCAATCCCAGTGTCTTGCATCACCAATTACTTGATAATTGCATTTAAGAACAAATGTACTGATCACTATATACTCTAAAGAAGTTATGCAACATTTTGTCAAAATTTAAATTTTAGATTCTCTTTGGATCTTAGATTTTTGCCGTTTTAAGGGCAAGTCTGTTGTAGCAGTCCCCCTGGGATCTACCCAAAGTTCTGTGATAGGCAAACCATATTCATCCTCATTCACAGGGACAGAATGTCTTTGGAAAAAATCTCATCAGCTTAATGGAAACCACCCCCATGGCACCAGTAATCTATCTTCCTGAGAAATCACCAAAAAAAGCTTCTGTGCTTATAAATTCCAATTGTGGTAAAAGATGATATAGAATTTGCAGATCAGCATCTTATAGTCACAAAATAAACTCCATTCTTAAATGGTCTTCTAAAATTAAACCAAAAATAAAACTCCTGCCCTTTAACTGGGGTTGGGCATTTTGTTACCTGGAAAGAATAACACATTAGGCAGTTTACACATTAGCAGAAAACATCTTATATAAGAAAGGCTTTGCCACCCATTGTGAAGGAAGGTATGGGGCCATTAATTCACTCAACAAATCTTTTAAGTGTCTATTATGTGAATCCCCAAGAGGATAATGTTAGAGCAGGAAATGAAAGTGGAAAACCGAAGCAATTACCCCTAAAAAAAGTTGTAGGCTTTTATTATTAATCATTTTGATAAATAGTTGGGTCAATTATTACAAAGATTCAGCAAATGAAAATTACAGAGCAGGCATTGTTCACAGACTGAGTAAATGTGTTACATCCCAAAGCACTGGTATTTTATCATGTATGTAGTTCTCACTGGGAGTAACTGCTTTCAAATATTACACAGTGAATATTCATTAGCTCATCACCATATGATTCATTGGACATAAGATTACAATTACTAGTAGGTGAGGAGTTCATGATATTCATTTGCTTTTAAAAAGCAAAGTCCATATTTCACAATGGTAAGGACCACTGACACACAGCACTTAGGAATGAAAGTTTTGATGGGGAAGAAGGCATAATTACTGAACATGACCCATGTCTGTGGAAGATAGAGCTAATATCAAAACATATTTTTAGAAATATGGGCATGTATACAGTGAAAGTAAGAGGGGACATGGAAAAGAAATGCAATGCTTCAAATAAACTCTTTGATTGTTTCATAGTCACTTACAAGATCAATGAAGACAGAAAGCATACACTAAATGGAAGGACCCCCACTGAAGCCTCTTGTAAGACATTCTTTTATTAGATTTCATAATACTTATCTCCTGATCAGATATAGAGAAAATAGAGCCTTGGAAGTTTCTACTGTCTTTTCAACATACCATACAAGCAAAAGACATATTTTAACATTCATAAATATTTCATAGAAGAAATACAAGCTTCTCTTTGTACAATCCTTTATAACAACCTATAAATATTAATTTGTGTAACAGCCTAATGAAAGTAATAGCACATAGCATATGCTACAATTAAATACACACTTTGACCATGTTGTTTTTCTTTTACACTTGATTAGAGGATATCTGCTTTAGGAAAGTAAGCCAGTTTGGAATTCCATCGACTATTTCCTTGTGATATGAGTTTTGCTTTTACAGCCTTCGAAAGAAAAAACTTCATCTGGTTTTAAGTAACAGGAGTCCAATTTCTAAGACAGAGGAGCCTCCTCAAAAATGTGTAATTTTTTCTAGTACACAGAATAGCTCAGATAAACCAAAACCTAAAATTTTAAATAATAAAAAATCGGATGCTGAATATAAAGGCAACACATTAAACTTTCAATTTAATTAATCTCATGGGTCATTTAACATCATTTAAAAGGAAAACTTCAAGTAGAAGGCAACACAAGTATTTCCTTTTTCTCAGTTGTAATTCTTCTTTTGAAAGTTTTACAAATAATTTTTGTTACTTTTTAAGTAGGGACTGTTATAATGAATGACTGGGCACTCAATTTTAGAGCCAAGCCTACAATTAACTTCATTATTTCATAACCTTTCTTTCTGTGACATTACTTGCTTTTGGGAAAAGTAAAATTTAAGGCATGTGTCACATGGGTGGAAGACTTTTTTAACAGTAATATTACTATTTCTAAGCCCTCAATCATACCTTTTCTTTCATAATATCCACTTCATTTGTCATAGTTTCTCTTCCTCTTTGAACTCTTTAATCATTATAAATGTAGCAAATGTAATCTCTTTTAGATTGCTCCATTTTATTTCATTTTGGGATGTCAATTTAATTTTTAGCAGCTGCTGGCACTTCTCTATGGTAACTTATTTTCTAACGCACTTTGTGTTTTGATTTATGACTCTTTCACTTTTTTTCTTCTATATAAGATAATTGAGCCCTGGTTTGTGAATATCTCCATGAAGAAGCATTTTGAATTATTTGAATAGGACTTCAAGAATTTTATAAGAGCTGGTTCTCTTTGTATAATTTATTCCCAGGTAGAAATTACCAATTCACTTAAATACTGTAAATTTAGACCTGATATGCTTGTGTAGTACTGGCTGGTATGTATCAATTTTTTCTCAAAAAGATTTTTTTCTACCCAGTAGCTGGAGGAGACTGAACTAAGGTCTTAGTTGTGAGTAAAATTTCTGTGAGACTATGAGCAGAGTTTCTTTGATCACGTTTTTACAAACTAAAGAGTGCTTTGGAGTTGTAGATAGCTTAAATCTAGATATGTACTTAATTGGATCTTACTTCCCTTATTGAAAATAAAAGTCAAGCCTTAACATCTAGGGGCTCCATCAGGAAAATAAATCACAATGACAGCGCCTGATCTGGGAAACATCTCCATCCACACTTCACTAAGGGAAAAAAGGCTTTCTGATCTGCTCAGACCTCTCTCTGCCTGCTTTGGGAGCACCCACAGGAAAGAGTGGGAGACCCAGCAGCACCAGATGAGCCAACCAGGCCAAAATAATACTTCAAAGGCTCTAAAAATGTAACTGTCATTGGAACCACATCCCACAGAATCAGGCCAGTCACTTCATGATAAACTTAAACAGGTAACTTCCTGGTAAATTAAAACATTCGAATGGGACCGGGGCTTCCCTAAACATAACAGTAAAAATGTCAGGATACAACAAAAAAATTACCCATCATACCAAGGAACACGAAGTTCACAACGTGAATGTCAAAAGAGAGTTAACAGAGGCCAACACAGATGAATCAAGTGTTGAAAGCATCTGACAAGGATTTTAAAGCAGCTATTATAAAAATGTTTCAGTAAGCAATTACTAGTCCCCTTGAAACCAATAAAAGATAAAAATAGAAATTCTCAGCAAATAAATTGAAGTTATGAAAGAAAACCAAATGGGGAATTATAGGGCCGAACATATGATAACATGAAAAACTCTTGCTGGATAGGAGCAATAAAGGAGTAGAGATGGCCAAGAATATTTATTACTACTGGAACTGAGAACAGGTGAATAGGATTGACTGGATTAAAAAAAAAAAAGAAATAGTCTGAAAAATATTTACCAAACCCTCAGTTTCCCGTGGGACATCAACAAAACATTCCGTATTCACGTAATCAAAGCCCCAGAAGGAGAGGAGAAAGAGAGTGTTGGTTGAAAAGTTGGTCCCTCGTGCAGTGGGGGCAAGGAGAGATGGAAGAGGCAGACCATGTTAGCGTGATACATGGTAGGCAGGGAAGGGAACTTACTCATGAGGTTTGTCTTGGACAGTCATAAGACAGGTAGATCTCTGCACCTACCCACCAGAATCTTAAAAGTCTGTACAGAGGCCTTAACTGGGTTCAGGGTTCAGTCACATATGCCATACAGATGGTTTCAGCAACACGTTGTTCTTTCAAGGCTGCATTAGTGAAAATGTTTGCCAGTGTGGGAATGGCAGGCGATAGGTACGCTCCAGGGACAGGGAAGAGAGTAAGGAGCCTCAGATGACCAGAGTCAAGCTGGCAGGTCAGCTGATAGTCAAATCCTCTTGATGACTTATCCCCAAAACTCTACCCCTTGCAACTGTCTTACAATTTTCCATGCCCCCTTCTTTCATAATGAACCCTGAGGGGTCAGCAGGGGTCTCGTGAGGTCCTCAAGCCATTTAACAGAGATGATACATTAGAAGACTTATCAGGTATAAACCCATACCCTCCTTTCTGGATAAGGGCACAGGCACCTCCCTGTAAGGCACTAATGATGTCCAAGGCCATCCTATTTTGGAGAACTGCTTTTCTCTTTAGAGACATTTCAGTGTGCAGAAAAGACAGGCTTTGCCAGCCGTCATTTAAGGGTTGCTGGATGAATTTAGTAAGGGCTTCTATGTGTCCTATAATGTCCTCCAGGCCAGTGGATGCAAGAAAGATGCTGACCAAATGATTGTACTAGCAGAAAACAGAACACGGGGACTTGGTCTTTAGGAGAGGAAGGTTGGAAGTTTTAGGGACTTGAGTATGTTGTGCATACCATACTTGTTGGCTGGGAGGAGCAGCACTGTCAGACAGGAGGAGATGTACTGGGGGTGAGATATACCAGACCAGGAAACCTTGCTCTCTCAATGTGAGAATAGTGAGTTTCAACAGGTCTGGCAGCAGGAAAACAAGATCCCAGTGAAGACTGAGTGGTCTGCCACCACCCAGCAGTGTCAAGTAACTCACCCATCCCGGCGGCATGCCCCATTGCCAACTCAAGTAGATAATGGCTTCCGCATGCGTGATTGGACTTCATGTTCTCAGCAGCATACCAGTTGATCCGCAGTGAAAGCAGGGCAATGGTTGTTTTCCATGCCCTCCGTACCTCCCCTTTGATAGGAAGAAAACGTTCTTATCGTGTATTTGGTGCCTTGGTAGGGATCCCCAGTCTGGAGTGTGGGGCAGCAGGACCTACTGGTTGGTCATTTTAATATAGTAAAGTCTGAGATGATACTTTAGTCCGCTCAACCAAGGTGGTTTTATAGGTTAGAAATTTAACCTGCACCTTTAATATTTTATGCTTCCTTTCTACTACCTTGCTGCTTGCTGGTTACACAGGAGATAGAACTTGCATTCGATGTTATTTCTTTTTCCCAGTCTTGCTAATCATGACTCTTAACATGTCACCGCCCCCCAACCATGGTCTATTTAACAGGGGTATGCACACACGATATTCAGCTTTTTTAACCCCTTACTTGTGGCAGTGTGGTTTGTGTGGTGACAGGGGAAAGCTTAAGTTAGGCCAGAGCAGGGAACAGTGTCTACACAAACCAAGGCATGTTTAGAACCCTCACATAGAGGGAGGGAGCCAACTTACTCCACTTGTCATCTTTCACTGTTTGGGACTGTTGATGGAAGGCTCCCGGTATTTTGGTAGTGTCCTTGGGGATTGTTTAGAACACACAGAACATGCTGTTACATGAATAAAATCACTATATGTCAAGGGTGATCCAGCACTCTTGGCATATGCCATTCCTCCTGGGTACAGCACTGTCCCCTCTGCCCGTGCACCCAATTGGCTCTATCTACTGAAAGGTCAGTGGCTTGGCCTCACACCGGGGTTAGGGCATCAGTTTTCTCATTGCCAGGGGGTGTCAGTGCCCTGTGAGCTGAGATATGGAAGACAGTGAGGACAGCCTCAGGTTCTTGCAGGCAAACCAAATGTCTTTCAACAAATCCTGGCCCCACCGGGGCTTCTTCATGATCAGCCACCCTTCTGCCTCTCATTGCCCAAACCACAGTGCTCAGCCCTTTAGAACAACCCAAGTGTCCGTGTAAGGGGTTAAAGCTAGGACTCGTGAACGATCACCAGCCAAACTGCTGTGCATTCATCCCACTGGCTGCTGTGGTTCCCTCCTGTTTCTAGGCACCAGCAGTAATTCCTCCCACTCCTACTCCCACTGTACAGACTGCAGAGGCCACCACAGGAATAGGAGTGGGGGCATTTGGAGAATCTATATTCTCCACTGGGCCCATAGCGCCCACATTTCTAGAAACAGTGGGCCGGTAGCCACAGTGCTCCTCTGCTGCAAGCAGGCATGCCACTTAGTCCAAGTGGGGCCAGCGCAGGGAACAGCGGGGGCTGGAGCCATGGCAGAGGTGGGCTGATGGAACATATTCTCAACCCACCCTCTCGTTGGAAGGAACGTTCCTAACCGTGATCTGCTGTTTCTTCACGAGAGGTTCTACGTGGAAGAACACTGTGTGCACAGCTCTGAGCTGCTGCTCTGTGGGGTACATTGTGTTTCTGCCCCATTCCAGGGCTGGGACTCAAATCCTGGGGGTTCTCTCTTTCCTTCTGTCATCTCTGCCGCTGTCCCAATGTACACATGTACACATGTAAATAGTAACCCTGCTTGGGGGATGCCTGAATTTCAATCTACTTCACTAGTATCTTTTGGCTTCTCAAAGGTGCTTGCTGCTCGGATCCTCAGTACCAGGTGGCAAGGTGCCGGGTGAGGAATAAAAGCCCTCCAAAACCCCCAAATCCCTGAAAAGGCTTACACCTCTTTCATGTTCTTAGGTATTTGATAGGCGTGCACCTTGTCAATCACAATTCTGGGACAACACATTTTCTCCAAACATTTGACTCCCAAGAACGATATGGCAGTGCCCGAGTCTTGAATTTTCTGTGGGGTCACCTCCATCCTCTCCCTCGTAGATGTTTCTGCAACGTTCACATGGTGTCTTGTAGCAGAGGCACGACCTCACGTGTCAACATCATATCATCAGTGTAATGGGCCCGTTTTGTGGATGTGGGGAAGAAGAACAGGGTTAGATATCAGACTACCATCCCATGACGTGTGGCTGCGTGGGTAGTGCTGAGGAAGCTCTTTTGCCAGAATGCTTATATTAATAACATATATTTATGTAAATATACCCTAAAGGAAGTTTCGCAGCACTTCTTACCTTATAATGCTTCTTGTGTAATTTAGCATGTCAAATAAGCCTAATTAGTTTAATATCTCTCTTTTACAAGGAGAGAGAACAAACCTTTTGAGGTGTTTCAGGAACCCCCTTGAAAATCCTAAAGTTAGTTTGAGGTCACAGGGACTTCATTTAGAATTTGATTTGGGGAAAGATTGCCAAAAATATCAAAAAAATTAAAACACTTCATTAAATAGAATCATAGGTCACTGTGAAACAATATTTTGTTATCCATTTTACAAAAGTGACAAAGATTTGGAAGGCAAATACAGAAAATTCCATATTATAAAAAGAACTTAGATCTTTTAAAGGAGATGATTCAGTTTCTTTTCTTTTTTTTAAGTAATCTAAGAATTGATAAAGAAAACATAAAGCACAGGAAATTAGTTTGCCAAAACACAGAACCTTTGTTTTCTGGGCAGATTACTTCAAAGGTAAAGGAAAACTGTTTTATAATCTTATCAAGAATAGACAATAGTACAAAAAGACTTTGTCCTTAGAAATCCATGCCATTTAATCCATCATAGTTAAATTTCTGAAAACTAAAGACAGAAGAATTTTGAGAGCAGCCAAAGAAAAATGATAGATTACCTGTAGGGAAACACCAATTTGAATTACAGAGGAGTTCTCATCTGAAGGCATGAAGCTGAAGCAAAGTAACACAATATTTTTCAAGTTGCAGAAAGAAAAGAACTGTCAACTATGCATTCTATATTTTGTGAAACTATCTGTCATGAATGAAGAGAAGTAAAAGTACACTCAGATGAAGGTATTTCACTGGAGAAGAATTTGTTAGCCGACATAGCTGTAAAGATATGGTAAAGGAAGTAATTCTAACATAAATGAAATTATATTAAAAAAAAGAAAAGAAATCTTGGAACATCAGGAAGGAAGGTCAATGGAAAAAGCAGAGTATGGATGCACATAATATTGTTCTCCTTATGATTTTTATATTTGATAATTGAAATGAAGATGATACTATCTGACACTCTGGGCAATGACATTTAAAAGTGGGGAAAGTAAAGGGTTCTAAATGGAACTGGAGTTTCCACATTTCCCTAAAAGTGGTAAACTGTTGCTTCCAGTAGACTGTGCTAAGTCATGTAGTATACTGTAATAAGTATATCATATAGAAAATTATATAGAGACAAATTCAAAATCATTATAAGTAAAACAAGATTAAGTCATAAATATATTCAAGTAATCCACAGGATGGTAGAAAAAAAGAAACCAAGTAATAAATGCCAGGGGAAATAAGCAGACAACAAATAATTCAGTAGTAATGTTAAGCTTTATCAATAATTACCTTTAAATTTACTGTTATAAATACACCAATCAAAAGACAGAGATTGGTAGAATGGTTTTTAAAAACCCACAACCCAAATATATTTTGCTTACAAAATTCAAGCCAAAAGCCCCAAGGGCATTTATCCAGTTTTAATAATTTCCTAACCCACTGCAATAATAATTAGTTTAGTTTTTTTTCTCACTTTAAGATCCCTTTTATTTCTGGCATCTGGAGTTTTCTCTTTCTTTTATTCTAGGTCTATAAATTTTCTATTAGGGTGTTATTTCTGTGGCTTTTAATATGTTATATTCTGCCACACTGCTAGATCATGAACTAGGCCCTAATAGAGACTGCAGAGGATTTTTACGGTACTCTAAAAATGTGCGAATGGATAGAATATCAACCTACTGTGGCCCTGAAAAAATTTACATATTATGAATACACAGTACATTTCTCGAAAGATTTTTTTCCATCAACATTGAGACTTCAGGCCTTTTTAACATAGTACCATAAATTCTTCTAGTTGACTAACAAATTCTATTTTCTCCTTCTTTAACAAGGGGACTCCCAAGTATTAACTGGGTACATGGATGATCAGTTGAAAACCATATTTCCCATCCTCCCTTACTATCTAATATAGGCAGCTATTAAGAACTAGCTGATGATAAGTGAGCAGGTGTGATATGTTATTTCTACACTGAAACTATGAAAGATAAGGGCGCATGAGCTCTCCCAGTCCTTTTCCCACTTTCTCCTAACTGGGGGATCATGAGATCTGGAGCCACTAACATCATTGGACATAGACATGTAAGCCACATGTGAAGAATGTCAGAGATTCCCTTTCTATCCTGGGATTTTTAAATGTCAAATACGAGAGAAATAAACTTCTGTCTTTTTTAGGACTTTACATATAGGGATTTCTTTGTTTTAAGATCCTACACTTGTACAACCTCTGGAGTAGAGTAAGCTATGGCCCAGTAACCTTCAGTTAAAAATGGAAATAAAGGTCCAAGGGAGAATAGATTTTAAAGACTAGATTGGTCACAGATCTTGATCTCCAAGGAGCAGTCAGGCAAATCGGCCTCGCCTTCCTGTTTGAAAGGCCTCTGTCATAGCTCAAAAAAACATCGATAACTACATTGTCCAACTTTTCAGTGGGCGATCACTCAATAAGATATATGTGCAGGATGCTTACAGAAGCATCTTAAATAATGGGGTGAGGTAGCAGTCATCCCGCAGGCAAAATACAGTCCATTGTCTAGTGGGTGTGTGTGTGTGTGGTTCTATGAGTTTTTAGAGTGCGCAATCCACATCAAAATCAGGGTAAAGAACAATGCCATTTTCCCCCAAAACTCATCCTCTCTTTCCAACCTTAGCTCCTGGCAACCACTAATGTGTTTCCTGTTTCTATAACGTAGGCAGCTATTTTATTATTATTACTCATTACTGTTACTACTGCTATTATTATTTTACTCCATATAAATTATAGTTCTCAATCAATGTCATAACTTACAGGGAAGATCCTTCTTCCTTGAAAGGAAAAAACTTTTTACACCAGGAAAAACACTCGAGGACATTCTAACCTAGGGAGAAAGTGACATGGAGTCCTTGGGTGTGTGAAATTGGAGAAATATTATTAGACTGAACAGAAACTCCCTCTACCTGCCCACCCCACCCCACCCTGCCCCTACCAACTCCCTTCCCCTTCACAGATAGGTGCCGAATGTGATCTACCAGGCTCCTGATAGGTAACATTGTCCATAGAACATACCGTCTAAGGCACACTGACATAAACTAACTCTTCGGTGTGAGTGCCCTTATATCCTGGACAAGTATGCAAGTGGATTATGGGACAGCAGAGAGACAAAGAATGTTTGACTATTGGAACTGCCTGGTTGGGTATACTCTCTTTCCTTATGAAAACTACTTCAAATGAGATGAAGTAATATGTCATTTGGGTTGCGGTGGAAACCCTGCCAGAAAGAGGATCCAGCAAAGAGTCTGAATGAAACTTCAGTAAGGTCCTTGAAATTCCTGCTAAGTAAGCTTAATAATTTTCCCTTAGCTTTAACCTGATATGCCCTCTTTCACAGTTCACACTGGCTTTCCCCAGAAACCATTTCAGTAAGAGAGTGCGAGGCAACAGAGGAGGCCTCCCTGAGGGTATTTGGCCTGGGTCTGAGAGGAAGAACATCGCTCCCTCTCTTCTCTCCCAGTTCAATTCCTGGGACAGATGCTATCTGCTAGTACTCCTGAAATTAACTTTACTCCAACCCCAGGATCCTTTAGGGGCTCTGTTTACTAGGAAACAATGTTACTTCTGAGAGAATGATTTTATAAATAAAGTTTAACAGAATGCCACCGTGCTAATGTTTTTACACACTTACGCATACAGAAAGTAGAACTGAGTAGTTGCGACAGGGACAGTATAGCCTACAAGGTCAGAAAGTTTTGCTATCTATCCTTTTACAGAAAGTGTTAATGCCTCCTGCTTATTTCCCATTCCCAGCAAGAATAAGTCTCCATATGAAGCATTCCAGTTCTCAGTAGAAAAAATGAGTGCTAGGTAGGAAACTGCAACAGGACTCTACTTGCACAGGGTCCTCAGAAGACTGGTCGATGTAAGAAATCCTATAAATACATAACTTTTCCTGGTAATGCCAAGACCACTGGAAAATAAGTTCTCCAACCACAGCTGAATCTCACTGTCTATAACAATTTGGTTTATTAGATAGCTCAATATTTTGTTGACAAAGGGCAAAAAAATAGTCAATGAACCCATTCCAGCTGGACATGACACATGCAAATAATTATTGACTGTTTGTCTATTTGTGCATAAGTATGCAATCATGATTCCAGATTTTCCTCAATTAGGTAAATTAGATTATCTTTACTTCTTTCATACTGGCTAAAAATTGTTCAGGATTTGAATTGGAAATTAACAGATAGGAAGAGAACAAGAGTGACTCAAAATGAAAATTTCTCGGTAAAAGTAAAAGCTAACACATCTATAAACGTCCTTCATTCATATCTTGGGCAGCACCTTGTCTTGTGTGCTATGTTAACATCTTCTTTGAAATTTTACGTATAGAACTGCCAAAGTTTACACAGTTTCTCTTATTTAGTTATAACTCTTTACAAAACCCATCTTCATCATTTTTCCCTCTACTCACTTTTATCTGTTATTTGCAAAAGCAATTATCTTTGACTCATTAATACTTTGGAATACATCTTAATGTCATAAAGAAAATACACATTCAACAACCTGATATTTAATTAGAATATTAAAGCATCAACTATGGATATATAGCTATATATAGGATAAAAATAATCATTCATATTAATGTTAGCAGTGAAATTTTTCAATATAAGAAAAAAAGATGAAATATAAAGTAAAATAAGTAGCAGGCCTCTAATGTTAAATTTGAATTAAATTTTATAATCTCTTGACTTGCTTTTCTCTTTTGATAAATCTATGTTTCCTTGCTCTTATCACTATAAAAATGAACAAACAATAAGCCAAGGCCAGTAAAGTTCCCTGGTACCTAGATTTCAGTCTCTAAGTACCACCATTTCCCTCTAAAATGCACCATCTCCTTAGAGAAATGACTTATTCTGGACTAGGGGAGAAAATGTATAGGATGAACTTGGGACATCTTGACATACCAGTCAGCAAGGAAATTATAAAAGATAATGTAGAGATATCTCTACACCATATTGAAGCAAAACAGGCAAGTCACAGAAATGTCAAAGTATATAGAAGTATCGGAGATGACAAGAAGGGGCAGTCAATGGCCAAAAATCAGACAATTTGAACATCAAAAAGAATAAGGAGAGAAATGGATTAAAATGCATAAAATATATTTTAAAATAATGGTATTTTTAAAAAATTACTTTTTGGTTACTCTTGAAGTTTGCTATGATACTGACTGATTATTCTAAAATTTGATAAATACAAAAAATCATGCATTTATCTTATCTTTCTTGTGTGATCTTTGATTAAATGGTTGATGAGAAAATATTATTTTACATAGAAGAATCACAGCTAATAAGAGCAGAGGTAATGATAGAATCAGCAGAAAATCATTATTTAAAAAATTCTAATGCAATTCTATTTGTTGGCAATGGTTATCAATGTCTGTTAAAGCAATTCAAAGAAATATTCCTGGGACATTTCATTTCATTTCATTTCATTTCATTTATCTTGACACAAGGACAGTTTTTCATGGCTTTTTTTTTTTTAAACTGAGAAGAAGGAGAGAGAGAGAGAAAGACTGATATAAGAGGGAAACATAGGTCACTTGCTTTCCCGTATACTCCCCGCTCCCCAAGAGGGTAGCAAACCCATAACCTGTGTATGTGCCCTGACAGGGAATGGGACCTGTGACCTTTCAGTCTATGGGACAGCACTCCAACCAGCTGAACCACAATGGCCAGGGATTGCTAGGGAATTTTAAATAGTTATCAGGCTTACAACACAACAACACATGGGTTAATCTTCATATTATTAAAAAGAATATTCTGTCTAGTATAATGCAATAATAAATGTACAGCTCTATTTATAATTATTTCAGGTTCTTCCTCAAAAAAACAAAAATACTGAATCTATGTATCTGTCAAATTTGCAGAAAATAAATGGAATAAAGGAACACTTTAAAAAGGTTGCCATCAACAAAGTACAGAATGAGGAGAATTTTATGGTAACTATTTCTGTCAGTAAAGAATTAGTTTTTTAAAGAGGACAGACAGGGTGACTATTATGGATTAAGGGATATATAATATGTATACAATACATGGACTTGTTTACATTCTCATATTATTAAGAAACAAACTAGGAAGACATTTTTTAGAGCAATAGTGGGTATTGATCCTAGATTGGCTATCAGATGAATGCAAGGAATTATTCTTAATTTTATTGCATTTAAAATATCTTTATATTATTAAATATCCTTTACCTATTGTGAGCACTCATTTGTGAGTGAAAGATGATATGATGTCTGAAATTTTCTTTAAAACACCGCAGTGAAAAAAAATGAAGTGATAATTAAACCAAGAATGGCAGAATTTTGACAATTGTTATAACTGGGTAAGTCCATGCAGGTATAGTTCATCATACTGTTCTCTTTACTTTCATGTACATTGGAAGGTTTTCATATTTAAAGAATTTAAAGGGTGGGGGGAGTAAATTATAGCCTTTGAAATGTGGATGTAGAGCTGGAAAAAAAATGACTTTATCCAGTTTCCAGATTTTGTGCAGCTTTGGAAACATATATTTAATATTGCTCTAAGTACATTTTATATAAAAACTATCCTAATAATTTGGAAGATTAGCATGCGTGAAAGAAATGATATTCCCACAAGGATATAGAGGTCTAGGTTCCAAACTGTTTTACCCATAGGCAGCAATGGCCAGCTCAGTGGTTCTGAAAACTTGGTCCTAGGACCATTTTCACTCTTAAAAATTAAAGAGAGTCCCAGAATTTTTAAAGTGTGGATTATGCTTATGCTTATTCTATGTTAAAAATCAAAACTAAGAAAAGTTTACAATATTTATTTTTAAATAAACAGAGCAAAATCCATTACATGTTAACATAAAGGACCTATTTTTATGACAAAGAGCTATTTTACAAAAGAATGATGAGAAATGTGTTATCACTTCACATTTTTTTACAAGTTTTCCTGATGCCTGACTTAATTAAGTCTGACTGGATTCTCATAGTTGCTATTGCATGTGATCTGCTGCAGTATATTGTTCTGTTTAAAGCATACAGCAAACATTCATTCTCACACAGATATGTAATGAGAGAAGTGAGGATGATTTTAATAGCTTTTTCAGATAATTGTGGCTATTCTTCTTTGGTATCACATCAAAGCTAGACAGGCTTTAGTTGCTTTGAGTATTTGCAATGTAAAATCAATTTACTTTTCATACTCAGTTACATTAAAATTCATTAGACTCTCTTGCATTTTGAATGTTCATTTACTGGTGCCTAATTTTTTTACATCATTCATTGGCCAGTTGTAAAATATTGGTTCTCTAAGTTACACAGATCTTCCAAATGTTGACATATTTCATTATACAATATTAAAGTCACATTTGTTAATATCACCACCAATCTTATCAAAAAACTGAAGTATTAGAAACTTGCCAGGCTCACAGTACCAGACTCAAGTGTTCCAGAAGTCTAAGTTTTACCTGAAATCACAAATTCTAACATTGGCAGCAATACTATCAGTTGTTTTCCTTGAAATGATAGACTTATCTTGTTTATTTTCAAGAAAATGCCTGCAGGTACACAGGCATGAATAACCATAGGTTGCATTTAAGTTGTTCTTTCAAGTAAAATGGCATTTCATGAAAAAAAAGCAGCTTGCTTGACTCAGAATTCAGACTCTCACAAGTGCTTATGCTAGAGACAAACATCCCATTGCCGTATGCATCAGAAGTGATTTATTTACACTTCCATTTCATTAAATGGAATATTAACAACATCTACTCAGTGGTTGAAATTTACTAAAATCAATAATTTTTACTGATTTTTAGAACGCATTCTTAAATGTAACTGGTATTTTCAGTACTGTAAGTACAGGCAATGAAGAATATAATGACCACTATATTTTAGCGTCATTGTCTTGATTCTTACCAGCAGTTTTACCCACCATCAGTGTGAAATTCAACACAGGGAAGAGGGCAAAAATTTATAAAAACTGCTTTGATCTGGAGGATCCCTAAAATAGTCTCAGAGACTGACGGGGATATCCGAACCTGCTTTGAGAACCACTGGTCGATCGTGAGCATATGATTACAGTGCCCTCACATATATGATATAAATGTTAGCAATATTCATATAGGTGACTCATAGATGTAAGGAGGAAGGACTCAAAGGACCGCAGTATTCTAAGGCTTGTTGAGTTATTAACTGCTTCAGTCAGACCAATTAGGTTATCGTGTACAAGTTTCCAGAGGAAAATATGCAACTGTCTAAGGCTGTTTATTCATATTGTTTTGATTTCCTCAGAAGAAAATATACAGGATACTGAATTTTCTACTCTGGCATTTGGAAACTTTAGAAAGAGTACATACAAGGCAAGGACTTTTAAAATTAATTTTAAAATAATTGTATATTCACATGCAGCTGTACAAAATAATACAGAGAGATGATCATCTGCACCCTTTGCCCAGTTTCCCCCAATGATAAGATCTTGCAAAATTATAGTGCAATATCATCATCAGGATATTGACATCAATACAATCAAGATGCAGAACTTTTTCATCACCACAAGGATTATTCACATTGACCTTTAGAGCCACAATGATCTCCCTCTCCCTCCTTAATTCCTGGTGACCACTAATTTGTTCTTTCTCTAAATTTGTTCTTTGAGAATTATATATATGTATATAGTTATAGAGTATATAAACTTTGGAACTGGCTTTTCCACTCAAAATAATTCACTGGAGATTCAGCCAGTTTATTGCATGTATCAACAGTTTATTCGCTTTTATTATTGAACAGTAATCCACAGTTCCATTCATCAGTTTAATTCATCATCGACATTAGGGTTGTTTCCAGTTTGAGGCTATTAAGAATAAAGCTTCTATAAACATTCATTACAGGTTTTTGTTTCAACATTAGTCTTCATGTGTCTGAGATAAATGTCCAGTATTGCAATTTCTGGGTAGTATGGTAGTTGCATGTTCAGACTTTAAGAAATTGCCAAATTGTTTTTCAAAATAAGTACACTATTTTTCATTCCCACCAGAAATATCTAAATGATTCAATTTCTCTGCATCTTCTCCAGGATTTGGTGCTGTTACTATTTTTATTTTAGCCCTTCTGATTGGTATGCAATGATATCACTTGGTGGTTTAAATTTGCAAATTGAGACATTTTTAATTTACAATTATATGACCATTGTTACAGCCTCACAGGTCCCTAAGGCTCAGTTCATTTTTGTTGTCTAGGTTCTCTTTCTTGGTCAGATTAAACAATTTCTATCTTTTTTATTCTTTCCTCTGTCGCTTCCTTTCTCTGTTGAGCCCATCTACTGAACTTCTTGTTTCCCATTATTTGTCCTATTATTTGGTTTTCCTTGATATCTTCTATTCCCTACAGAGAATTTCTATTTCTTTGCTGAATATTTCTATTATTTTTCATTCCTTTCAATACTTTCTAAAGTAGTTATTGAACTATTTTTTATTGTGGCTGCTTTTAAATTTTTGTTACATAATTCTGACATTTCTCATCTTCATGTCCACTGTGTGTTTTTCCATGCAGTTTGAGACCTTCATGTTTCTTGTATGCTTAGTGATTTTGCATTATAATCTAGACTTTTTTTGTATTACAAGACTCTAGCTATCTCAACCTTCTCTTTTAGCTGTTTTTTTATGATGCTTCTCTGGCAAGGGGAGGGTGTCACTACCTCCTTACCGCCTTGTGGAGATAGAAGACCAGGTGTTTGTTTATAGCAAAGCAGTTATTGCTCATTTTTATTTGTCATGCTAGAATGCTCCTCCCTGCCCCTTCATCTGGAGAGAGAGGGTTTGGGAGGGGGGTGGGGGGCATTTTCTGTCTGCATCAGTTGGTGTTTCTTGGTTGCTGGCTCTGAGGAAAAACAAAACCAAGGAAACTCTACAAACGTGTTGTTTCTTAGATCCCAAGTTTCCTAATCATTCTACATCCTCTCTATGATTCAGACCATTTTGTTTATTTTATATACAATGGGCAGTTGTTCTAGTTGTACTTAATGGAAGGTACAGGAAAGCGTAAATCTATTTCATGTCCCTAGAAGTGGAAATGAACTTCCTTCCTTCCCAAGGCATGGAATTGCGTGACTCCAGCATAACACACATGTAAATAAAAGCATGTTTCTCTCATTATTCTGTCTGCTTTTTATATCTCTGCATTTAATTTATTCCATAAATAACTACTCAACAATCTAATATGTTAAAAAGAACACTGTATTACCTCCACTGGCTATGATTTATCCTAAATATAACTACATGCCTTTTAGTTAACTTTATACTCAGTAAAAGCTTTCCCTAAATACACTACTTCTATATATCTTCACTCACGTTTATAAAAAGGAGCCTTTTCCGCCTCTTTTTCCCTAAGGAATGCTTAACATTTCTCCTCCCCACCTTGAACCGTTTCTCCCATTGATTAATTCTGGGAAGGAATTAAGAGAGCTAAATTACAATGAAAAATGCAGTTATTGAATACTCCTCCTCACTACTTACAACCTCAGCATCCATTTTAATTAATTTAGTGCTTTGCTTGCTTTTTCAGCATTTGATTTTGTTTCACTGATAAAGAAAAATATATTTATGAACATCATGCATTTTATTGAACATTGAAAATGGACTTGATGAAGAATATTTTTCTTTGTGGATTAGAGAGAATGCAGACAGCTGGGCAAAAGTAAAATAAAAAAATAGAGGATGGTATTTGAGAGTTACCTAAAGGGCTCTATGAGAATTAATGTTTTAAGTCATTTAAGGACATGTATGGGCCATCAATCCTTAAAGTTACAACACTGAACTGTGCTATTTGGAAACCATGGCAGTACATCAATCTTACATCATCCAGTAATTCCTTATAATAAAATAATGTATCAAAGAAACAAGGGTAAATATCTCTTGATATAGAGCAAGGAAGGAACGTGTCTGAGAGTAGTGCACCATCTGGGCGAACTTGAACATCCAAAGAGCTTGAGGACAGCACCAGACTACAGCCAAAAAGAAAAGAGCATAAATGAAAGGCAGAGAGATCACAGGAGATGCTCAAAAGGGAACGGTGAGTCATTGCCGTATGGTTTTGTTAACAATACTCATTGATGTGACTTGGAGAAAGTCTTTTTCTTAGCTTTTCTGAGCACCATTTCCCTCCTCTGCTAAATAACAAACATGACTGGGTAAACTGCGTTTCTAGCTTCAGCTTTACAGTCTTATGTGAGACCTGAATAGAATAAGATAGAGATGTTTAAATAACAAATGGGTCATTATTATTTACCACAGGAAAAAGAGCTGGAAATTCCATTAAACTTGATTCTGGTTTAAATTTGCCAATTACATTAATGTTTTGATCAAAAGCATTTCCATTCAAAATTGTCTCCTTTGTGTAAAATATAAAATTAAACATTTTTTAAAAGACAAAAAATCTAGTAAGTCAAGAAAACAGTCACTCCCTTGATTATATGTACAATTAAAAATAATCCATGATTTTGCTTCTTTTCCCCAGTAAAACATAGGACTAAAACAAAGTAACATCCGCAGCAAAAGACAGGTGGAAAACTTTGACAAAGTGCTTGCAGTCCAGAGGAATTTAAATGCAGAAGAACCTCTACTTCTATAAACCTCCAACGAGGCAAGCTCCTTTTCAGTCTTAAGCAACTCCTTCTTTACTGTTGTACCACAAGAGTTCCCTTAGAATTTCTTTAAGAAGAGCAAGGAGAAAAAAAATTAATTTTTGAATGACTGAAAATATAATATATATGAGAAAATGAAAATAGGCCCAAATTTTCACCGCAACATATTTTCAAATGCAAACTATCGAACTAATCGTTAATAATGTTTCATTTGATTTTTGAAGCCTGAAATTATTTTTACACACTTCCTTTAAAAAAAGCTTTCTCAATTTTTATTAAGGTATAGAGGATAATTGTTTAACTTTTAAGAAGTAGAAAGGGTGAGGTCTGGATATATATAATAGTTACACTTCAGTCAGATCAGAAAAGCACCATCCTAATTACCAGGGCTAGCATTTGAAAAGTGCGTTCCCGTAGTTTCAATAATTTCCCATAAAAACACTAGAAATAAGCATTGTAGGGAAGGAAACTGAGGACTAGATGATTTGGTTGACTCATTAGTTTTAAAACCTAGCAAGTGATGAAAATAAGATTCAAACCTAGGCCCCGGGCTGCATGGAAAGTAGAGGGAGACTGGAAGAGAGAAAATGAGGCAAGACATAAAAACGCTTGATATCTTCTCTGGCTATTTATACCCTTCCTATTACACACTTCTGATTCTACTCTCATACTCCCTTAGACAGGTTCAGTTGGAGACGTATGAGTTGGGGACCCAAAAATGAAACTATCTTCTGAAGCATGGCCTCCCTGTAGTACAGTCTTCCCCTTGCCACTTGAGTGTTCTAGGAACCCCTCTGTGTCAGTGTACCAGCTGGCATTGCTGTGAGAAGCTGTGTTCGGCTTCAGTGAATTTTTCTGAAGACCCGTTCAACACATTTGCGCATTTCATGTTGGATGATTTACAGGCACCCCTGCCCACGCTGTGCTGAACGTTCAGCAGTTTTTGACTAAAAACAGCATGACCCGCATGCCCCACCTGACTATTCACCCCATCTTGCCCAGAGCAACTTGTTTTTGTTTCCCTGGAAGAAAAAAGTCCTCGAAGGGAAACATTTTGCCGATGTGGAAGAGGTGAACCAAAAAACGGCAGAAGCGCTAAAAGGCATCAAAATTGACGGGTTCAAAAAGCTGTTTTGAGCAGTGGGGAAAAAAGCCTCAATAGGTGTATTGCATCAAATGGAGAGTACTTTGAAGGTGATCGAAGTTTAAACACGTGAGAATTTAAACCAATAATTATTGGCTTAAATAACTAATAATTGTGAGAAACACAATTGTCAATTGTGAGAAACACAATTTTTAATAAACCAATTCTGGATTTTTGGGGTCACCCCTCATATATATAATTTTCAGGAACTTATAGAAAGTCCTGGTGTCTGCCACCTGCAGCTAAATAGTTGAATTCCATATATCTGTTGAATTACAGTTACTTTGTCCCCTTAGGTTGAAGATTTTAATCACTCTTTGAATGCATATATCTTTGACAGGTCCAACATTTGCAGTTTTATTAGGTTTAACTTTAGGTGGCATAGAGAGGAGCTCTGAAAACGGTATGATGAGGGTAGGAGGAGAGAGAATGAGATTAGTGAGAACACAGTGGGAACCAGTGAAGAGGTACCTATTCACTGAGAGAGACGACGGCAAGGAACAGAGCACGGAACCTGTGACCTCTAAGTATCACCGGCATCAAAGGCCTGCGTAGAATTCTTCAGTTTCCTTTTGGTTCTTAGTGTAGAAAAAGAGAATATAAGCGAAAGCAGAGAAAGGCAAAATTTCAAGTCTGCGGTATTTTAAAAGTTCATTTTTATTACAAAGTCTAGTAAGAGTTCAAAAGATCAAGAAACTCCCTACAGTAAGTTACTACTTTTGTGTAAGTATTTAAAAGTAAGCAAGAAAGATATCTATCTTTACATATAGATATTGGTTTCAGAAATTGCCAGCTGTTTGAACTCCTAACTACCTGACAAGCACATTGCTAAATGTCGTAAGTGTATTAGCATATGTAATCATTTCTCTGAAGGAAGCTATTCATAATTACCATCTTGTATGTGAAAAAACTGTAACCAATGACCATGGTGGGAAGAAGTAAAGTTCCCACCATGGTCATTGAATTATTAAATGATGGAACCATAATTTGAGCCTATATAGATAAAACTCCGCAGTCTTAGAGAATTACCACTGCATTTAGCATTCCCTTTGGGCGGGGGGATCTATAGCATCGATAATAATTATAACTCATGCAAAGTGAGTGTGAGTTATATGCTGGCACTACACCAAACACTGGACACATATTTAAAAAAATTATGGATATGGAATTGCTGGGTCAAAAGACACTTCCATTTTTAGTTTTTTGAGGAAATTCCAAACTGTTTTCCACAGTGGCTGTACCAGCCTGCATTCCCACCAGCAATGCACTAGGGTTCCCTTTTCTCCGCATCCTTGCCAGCACTTGTTGTTTGTTGATTTGTTTTTGATGGTCATTCTGACTGGTGTGAAGCAGTGTCTCACTGTGGTTTTAATTTGTATCTCTCTGATGGCTAGTGATGCTGAGCATCCTTTCATGTGTCTCTGGGCCCTGTGTATGTCCTCCTTGGAGAAGTGTCTATTCAGGTCCTTTGCCCATTTTTTAATTGGGTTGTTTGTCTTCCTGGAGTGGAGCTAAGTGAAATAAGCCAGGTGCTGAAAGACAAATATATATGATCTCACCTATAAATGGAACCTAATCAACAAAACAAATAAGCAAGCAAAATATAACCAGAGACATTGAAATAAAGAACAAACTGACAGGAAACAGGGGGGAGGGAGGGCAATGGGGGAAATAAGGGGAAGGGCTGTCAAGGAACATGTATAAGGGACCCATGGACAAAGCCAAAAGGCGGTAGGATTGAGGGTGGTAGGTGGGGGTGG
>PVJD01013743.1:0-32490 GCA_004026545.1 Mormoops blainvillei | reverse complement strand
TTTATAATTGAATAGACTTTAACTAAAATTCTAGTTCTACCAATAACTATACGTTGAGGAAATTATCAAAGTCTCAGTTTACCCACCTACAGAGTGGAAATAAAAATAAACATTATATAATTAAATGAGTCTCAATTAGATAAAATACTCAGCACACTGACTGGTACATTGTAAAAACAATAAATCAGAGCTTGAAATTTTCATCAACTTGCCCATTTTCTTTCATTGTATAGTAATTACTTAAATACAATATAAACTCTACATAACTGATTTTATTTTCTGCTTTTTATGGCTTCTAATATAGATGTTAACTCTGCTACTGCATGTTTTGGCTCTTACTTGAGAATTTTCTCATCTCATCCATCTACATTTTCATCTCATCTAGTTATTCCTATGACACTCATTCTTGTTTTGCAGATGGTATCATCTTTTGTCTTAATACCTCAAAGCAGATTATTAGCCAAAATTTTCTTTTGTTTCTTTCAGAAACTCAAATATTAAGTATAATTCTGCCTAAAAAACACATTTACTTATTACTGTTAAATAAAAAAACTTGACAATACTCTAGTGGGGGAATATGACTATTAATGAAAGACTGGCAGTTTGCTATGTTCAGGACATTCACCAAAGCTAGAAATTAGAATAAACTGGATGAGTATGGTGAGTAGGAAAATGGATCCAGATAGGAAAGAGCCAATTTTCAAGCCCCCGAGAGATGGCCTGGATTGTCTGAGGAAACTAGTAAGGTTAGAGCTCACTGAGCCAGGGAGAACAATAGTGGAAAGAAAGTTCAGAGTGTAACAGGGCTCAGATCCTATAAGGGCCTTGGATACTACTGTAAACAGATTTTTTCTCTGAAAAAAGAAAAATAGTGCCACTGCAGTGTTTTGAGCAGAGGAGTGATGTGGTCTGACATATACTTTAACACTAATCACTTTGGCTTCTAGGTTGAATATACACTTTAGGAGGGCAAAGGTGGAAACAAGGCCAGTTAAGAGGCTGTTGCACCAAATCCAAAGGAGAATAATTGTGGCTTGAACTAAAGTGGCCAGTAGAAGTAGTGATAAGAGGTCAGATTCTGGATATATTCCAAAAGAAGAACCAAGTCATTTGTGGGATCTTACCATGTGACATTCCGATATTTAATTCCTTTCAGACTGCCTCAGAGTTACTATTCAAAATTATTTCCTTTTCTTCCTTTCATCTCTTAAATTTAATTTCTTTTTGACTGTGAATCAGTTTCTCATGTGTGCCCCCTAAAGCAAGTACTATTGCTGCCTTTATAGGCAAAACAATGTTTCTGAATCTCTTCTGAACTCTCCCGTAATCACTTACATACCTTTCAAGTTGTAAAACACCAAATTTTACACAGCATCTAACTACTTCCACCTATATTTCCAATGATATATTGAACTAACGAGTAGACATTTAGGGGAAATAAGGGACTGCATATAAAATTTTAATAAGCCGCACAGCTATTTGACCTTAAGAGAATTTCACACATTACTACTAGTAAAGAGGCATGTAAGATATCTATAGAAAACAAAAGAAAAAATTACAAAAGTACGTGTCGACAAGGTTATTTAAGTCACTGTCCTACTCTGATGCGAGATGATGACATTTTACACATATGTAAATGTTTTTTCCTCTTATTTATGCCATTCTTTCTGAGTATAGCAATTTGCCCTTAAGTCAACAGGCAGAGACGGTACCTAGCGCACACAGGGAGAGGGCTGGCCTTGAAGAAGAGGATAGGTTTCTGGGCACAGGAGGAAAATCGATGTTGGGTCAGATGCCACATGAGAGCATGTGGTGGTAGCAGTTTCATGAATTTTTCTCAGCAAATTAGGAAGCAAGGTCAGCAGCTGCAAGTGAGGGTGAGAGGTTCCTGGAAGGCTAAGAAGGAGGAGAAGGTAGAAGATAGAAGCCATGGGCAATGAAGGAATGACCTGCCCGCAGCGTAGATTACTTAGTCACGATAATCATTCTTCAATTCCACCTACCAATTATGTAAAGCTTCTTTTCCCCTAAAATTCCGCTAGTGAATTTCTTCTACTCTACCTGATATAAGTTGGTTTTCATTACAAATCGTTGGGAGAGAGAGATACTAGATAATAAATAAGATGTAATATAGTAAATAAGAGAGAAGTTTCTTTGGGTTCCAATTTCAGCTCTGACAATTTATTTATGTGTCTATGCAAGTGATTTAACCTCTTTTTATGCACATAATACATGTAGCCAAGTATCTGGCACGTAATGTGTGAAATAAATATGACTAATATTATTAAATATGTATAGAACCTAACCATTGAAACTCTTTGGAAGGTTTTTAAAAGAAGTTAGAAAATCCTATTTCCAAGTGCTTAAGTATGTAATGATGAAACTTTTATTTATACGGTACTTACAATGCTTTCACAACAAAACCAAGTTACAACAGAATCATCTACAGACACTTGTTTTTCACAATGCTCTCTACATCACAAAATGTCTTGTAAAAGGGAGTTATTTTTGTTTTTCTATCAAAAACGTTGTCTTTAACTTGAAGGGGCAAATGAAGTATCTTTCCTGCTAAATATGTTCTAAGTAGCATACTACTGAGCCACTTGTCGTCACCGGAAAGGTCAGTGATCTGCAGCACATATCCTTTAAAAAGGAAAGTGTGTAAGCTCATCTTTGAGTCTGACAAATCTTTTTAAATACTATGCAATGAGAAAGCTATTGTGTGGTAAAGGAGATTTCCATTGTTATGTCTCATTGGGTTGCAAAGTATCATTAACATTCTACAGTATTTTAAAGCCTTTGTGTTAAAAACCAACCTCAGTAATAACATCTTGCAGAGCTTTGTTCACTTATGATTTCAACTTGTTTGCTGTAGCAAAAAGCTTGACTATGAAAAAAGCAGTATATGAATTTAATGTATGTTACCTGTAACCTTAACCTGAAATCTTTTTTTTTTTTGTAATGTCACAGCAACAATTGTATCAGTGGTTTGTGCCGTCTTTCCATAAAACATGCTTTTAGTAAAAAAGGCAATTACCACTGAGACTGTATCTCCTCTATATACCTTTGCTTTATTGGCTCATCAAAAACACAGCTTTTTGTATACTTCATTAGAAACAGAACCTAGCAACCAGTAAAATCCCACCATAAAACATCTAGTGATGATAAAATTTTGTTAACTCAGATAAAATCTAATTGTCAAGTGGCTCCTGTCCTCCAGTTAGCTCCCATTTTCAAAAAGAAAGGGAAGCATGAAGCTGGGCAGAGAAAAGGGAGGCCACCCCTGTCAGTTTTAATGAGTTCATCTCTCCAGGTGGGCCAAGAGAAAAGGGTACTAAGTAACCAGGAGATTTCCTGGACACTGCTCACAAGATCCAGAATCTTTTCCATTGCTACGTACTGTGGTGTAAAAGCACACTGAGACCACATGGATTTGGAGTGCGCAGTGGACCTGCTGAGCTCTGAGCCACCCCGCTGCACAAGTTTGTTGTTGCAATCGTTTCATTAGCTTCATAGTAATACAACCTCACATTTTACTGAATTGAATTTTTTGGTGATTACTTTTTGGCAGTAATTCACTGTACTATAAACCAAGAGATATGAAACTCTATGTTCTTTCATCTAATATGCCTCCATACTATAATATTTCTAATATTTATTTCTTTAAAAATGAGCAATGTTTTCTACGTGCCTTCCAAAAGTATTTGTTGACTGTACTTGGTTTGCCACTAAGTTAAGTTGCTCTATGTGTATTTTTTGTTTTGTTTTATTTTATCTGTATTATTTCAGTCCTTTATACTATGGCAGGAAAAACAGCAAGAGCCTTTGTATGTGGATTTTTATTTAGGGACCCTCAAAGAAGGCTTTGAAATATTCTTCATTAGGCTAAGTGTAATTTGTGGATGACTAAATTGGGTACCATATGACCTTAAACATTGCTGAAAAAATTGTAGAGATTTGCCTTCAGGTTCTGAGTACTAAGTTTTTAAATGTTTTATTTACCACAATAGTTTCATAAAATTTATTAGCCAATATCTCTAGCAAAACATATTCTTAGAGCGAAGCTCATCTTTTATGATAATATATATAAATCCATATTGCAAAATGACTTCTTGATAATTCTAATTTTTTCAATTTCCTGATAGATTTGATTATATTGCCAGGTTTAGAACTCGATATCTGGCTAATGAGTAGCTATTGCTGGAGGTAGGAGATATTTCAGCTTTGCTAATTTTCTTGTTTACTATGTTTAATTTAATTGATATTATCTTCAATCTGTGGTTTCTTTTTAGATCCAGATAATCTGCAGTACTTGGCCATACATAAGGGAGGACTTTGCATTCATCGATGCCTCTCTGCACCACGGAACCTGGGCACTTCCATTAGGAGGTCTCGCACTCCATGACAGTGTGTGCCCCCAGTGTAGGCATTGAGAGAGCATGCTAGGACAGATACCATTGATATAAATGATTCATTTCTTAGTTTTGAATAAAAGTAAATATAAATATAAATTTTAACATTTTCTTCACACATCTCAATGCATAATCCCTGGGTTGTGTGTGTGCATATTAGAAAACTGGTGCTGTAGTATATTTTGGGAGAAATGGCCCATTCCAGCTCTAATACATGCTCTTAGCTCACTTGTGCTGCTGCCGGCCTTTTTTGCCAGCCTCCTCCACCACAGTACTGAACATCGCCAGCTCGCTTCATTTCCCCAAACAGTAACACCAGCTGACTAGGTAAAGTGAAAATTCACTTGAGGTTTGGGAGTAGATGGAGGCAATGAAAACATAAGGTAGTAAATCATTCCAAAGTTGCTGTCAGGCATCGCTATTCCTGGGCGTTTTTCAATCATTCCCTGCAATAGGGTACTTCTCACCGGTATCAACTTCTTGAGCCTTTGCCCCTTATGTTGTTGTTGGAGCCTCTCTCTTTTTCCTACTTTTCCTCAGTTCCAGCTGGCAACCCTCTAATTTATATTACAATTGTACGCAGAGAAGCTCAGTTCTTCACACTTACACATCCCCCCATCCCTACAATCCACAGTGGGTTCTGGGCTGACTTTGAATAAAGAAACATTCAATGAGGTGCTCTACTTAACAAAAAAAATCTACCATTGTGGTATTCACCGTTACACCACAAACACTGCTACAGACTTTGAAATTATAAGGACTTAAAAAATTTAATATATTTAATCTAATGCTTATGCAAGATTCATATTTTCCCCCTTGCCCTCCAGAAGGTAAACACCAGAGTTGGCTACTCCCTAGGCCGCTTCCATTTTGTAGCTCATGCCTCCTATAAACATTATTAGGCTGTATTTTAATAATTTGTTTACATTTCTTTCCCACTAAGTTATGTACTTGACTTATTCATTTCTGAGTCTTAATATTTGATACAAATCCTGGCACAAAGGAGTCACTGAATACATGTTTTAAGGGTTTCTTTTTTTGTATGAATAAATAAATGAACAATGAGTGAATTAAGAGACCAGAATGTCTCTCAGAAGTTTTACTGTGAGTTGTTCACAAAAGATTATATTATTTCAATATCCTGGTGAGTATATTATGTAGACTATAATATACACAACTTGCAATTCAACTACATCTCATAAACCATGTATCAGCTCCATAGGTGTTCTCTCTGACTCAGTTATTTCTGTTCAAATCCATTTTGCATAGTGCTCTGAGGATAATTCTCTCTAAATATACTTTCAACATCAGTCCTTTACTTGGCAAAATAATGATATACTTCCTGCTTCTTTAGGTCAAAGTTACACTATCTACATTTTTTCCCAAATAATTCTTTTGTGGAGCTTTCACTATGCTACTCACTCAGCTTGGCTCCATTTACCCACCGAACACATTCCTCTTGGCTGTCACGCAGGCTCAATTCCTTAGTGCATTATCCCCAGAATGTTTTCATGGCCTCCTAGTTTCCCTGCCTCAATCCTTCTTCTACACTACTGATATATTAATTTTCCTAGAGTACATATTAAATATGTCACCAAAGTGCTCAAAAATCTGTAGGGGTTCCTTACTCTTTTTTCAGTTAATTGCCAAATACTACATTATGCTATTTCACATTTTTTCAACCTTCTGTTATAACAATAATTTTCATTATTCCTTTAAAGCAGTGGTACTTTTTTACTGGAGGGAGGTGTCACTGACCCCTTTGAAAATCTTAGGAGAGTGATCACTCCAGAAATAAACACAAGAATTCATAAATAACTACAAGGGGTTCTTGGATCCCTGATCATGTTGCATACTTTAGCCAAATTGTACTTCTGCTCGTTACATACTTTTTGTTCATAATGGTCATTATTACAGCTTTTGCTATCAAAATTATTCATTCTAAGTAGTCCATCTAACATGTTACTTTCCTCGCAAAAAAAAATTTTGGCCTGCCTAATTAAACATGGTCTTTCTTTCTCTTGAAACCCAAACCACATTCAGTTTCTATTACCTATGTTATATTTACTTATGGGGTGGTCTTATTTTCCTGATAAAATTTAAAAATCTATGAGGTTAGGTATTATGGTTTATTTATCTTTTGGAGCCCTTTGCAAAACTCAGCATGGTAGTAAAAGTATAGTAAGAATAAATAACTATAATTGTTTAATAAACATTTATTGTAATTTTCTGGGCTGCTAACATTGTGAAACTCTAGCAGGCACCACGATCAACACAATGTATGAATTTGTTTCTTAATACATGTCTGAAATTTCTTAGCTACAATCTTTTGCACCAGATATGTTTCAGAATTCAGAATTGTTTAAGTTTTACAAAAATGATATAGGGCAAACTACATAGTGAAATGCTCTAATACTTATGTAGCAAAATGTATGAATATTTGCACAGCTTACAAAATGTAAGTCTGGTCAGGTTCTGCTGCCAAATTAATTTAGGTCAGGTATTACTGACAAGTGTCTACAAACTTCTTGTTTGTACGGCCTTTTGGATATTGAGATTGTGAATAAGGAATTGTGGGCTTCTGTTAATTCTGGGCTCCATCCAGTCAGGCTGATTCCTTAATTTATGATACAAAGTGACCTCAAGCTTTCACTTGAATTTTTCCACCATCAGTGTCACTCTTTGTTGGTCTCTTTCAACCTCTGAGGGTACCTGAAGGACAAAAGTGATGTACTAGACAGCACTATGGGTCAGAGGCTGACTCAGACCACATAGAGCTGGTGCAGAGGGAAATCAGGCACCTAGGTGATGAGTAATGGCAGTCTCTTCAGGAAATTCTTGTTTAAAAAACAAAGCAAAAAAAGCCGTTATATCATATCCCAAGAGTAAGCAGTAAGTGTAGTTTCTTTTTCAGATCGTTCTCTGTACACAGTCATACTAAATGGGTAAACTTATTTTTACCCAAAATTATATTACTGCTTGCTTTTGCACAAAATCATTTATTTTAGATACCTTTTCACATCTGTAATAAAGACACCTAGATCTCTCCTTTTAAATGCCACAGATTATTTCACTGCAAAGGTATATCAAAATTTATTAATCTTCTATATCAGACGTACGGGCTACCTTTGGTTCTCATCATTGCAAATAATGTAGTAATAAACATCCACATAGAGGTATTTCTACACATTACTAGAGTTTTTTTTTTCCCAAGAACCAGTTACTATAAGAATTATTGGGCCAAAGTAATGAATGCTTTTAATAGATAATACCAAATTACCTTAAGACTCTCAATTGGTCATTTATTTATTGTTTTATCAATCTGCTGGAATGCACATTAGTTTTTTAATCATAATAATTGTTAGTTGAACATTTTCACACTTTTATAAACTATATTTTATAAATTATCTTCATATCTTTTGTTTATTTTTTTTTTGGCCATTTGTCTTTTTTCTTCATGGTTTGAGAGAATATTTTTTGCATATTAGTAATAATATTTTTTTGATTTATATATGTATTCCAAATAGTTTCCCAATTTGTCCTTTGATTTTTCTATTTTTTTGACTTAAAGAAGAAGTTTGAAATTTATTTTTGTAGCAAAATTTAACAAATTTGATTTTGAGTTCTGGGATTGTAGTTCATCCCAATATTAAACAGTTTTGTCACCACAAGATTATAAATACATAACTCCACATTTTCTTTCCATGTTTTTAGGGATCCTTTTCCATGGAAAAAAAACCCACTTAAATTATTGATCTACCTGAAAGGTTTTGTTTGCATAATAAGCTGGTAGTCCCAAGACCATTTATTGAATAATCCATCTGAAAATCAAAGCTTAACTCTTGACTTCTATTTTTTGAAGATTGTGACTAAGTCCTACTACCTCCAATAAATCACCTTTTGAACTATTATAAGACAAAATAAATAATCTCGTCCAGCACCACCTACTATTTTTGGTAAATTACTGACCATCTAAGTTTCTCCTCACATACATAAAAAGTGGGAATGAGGACAGATAATGACCATGAGGAATTTAGCATATTTTCCATTATATAGAGGTTGTCAGTAATGACATATATTGGTACTTTCTTTCCTGATCCACTACAGCACTACAAGTTTGCATCACCCAATTTAATCAGTCACTACTCTATAGACTGTCTGTTAATCAGCCACTTCCATATGCACTGCGGGCTCCTTGAAACAGAGAACTGTACCTTCTGCCGTAGAGGCAGTAAGCAGCCAGTTAAGAGTAGGAGTATGGGCCCCAGAAATTGAATTCTGCTGCTACTTCTCACTACCTGAATGAACCTCATCTGAAAAATGAGAAAACAGAACCTGCTGCAGGGGATTATTGTGAGGGTTAAAGGAGTTTGTACATGTAAAAAGATTAGAAGAGTGCCTGAATTTAGTAAACATTTAATAAATGATAACCATTATTTTTACACTTTAGCTTTTATATCTCCTAAAATATTATACATAGTTTTGACCTCAAGGTCCACACTCACTGTTTATGTAATCTCATAAATAAATCACTTTGTCATAGAAGAGTAAATAACTTTGAAAGTATTTTTTTCTGAAGAAATAATGATTATTATTGAGTACACTACTTCAATAAAAATTTACATGATCCTTTAAAATGTTATATAAAGTACATAACATTTACTTTATATAATGTTATGCATAAACATTATATAACAGTATATATAACCAGAGGCTATAGCTGCAGTTAAGGATTAAATTAGACTTCTAGTCAAGATGGTGGCATAGGTAAATGTAGCTTGCCTCCTCACACAACTGCAGCAATATTATAGCTAAACTACAGAACAAACATCACTCAGAACCATCAGAAAATTGAGCTGTACGGAAGCCTGACAACTAAAGAATTAAAGAAACCACATTCATCCAGACAGCGTGGAAGGATAGAGAAGGCAGAGACATGAAGATGGGGAATGGGCAGGTCCCAAACCCATATGTGGTAGATATAAAAGGGAGGGATATCTCAGAAGTGAGGGATCCTAGTCCTTCCCCAGACCACCCAGCCATAGGTTCCGGTGTGAGAAGAAAAGTCCCCATAATTTCTGGCTGTAAAAACCAGTGGTGGGGTGGGTCAATGGGAGAAACTGCAAGATTCTTGGATCTCTCCTCTTACCCAACCCACTTCCCCGCACACAGGCATGCTCAGACTCACTTCCTCTGGGCTCCAGCATGGGGGCAGTACCTTCAAGGACACCAGTGGCATACAAGGAGGAATTGAAGTGGCTCACATCAGGACAAATGCTGGAGGACAGCTTTCTCCTAGACAGAACTGCAGGCAGTGGCCATAGTGCCTTTTCTGAACCCTCCCCCCACAAAGAACCACAGTGCTGAGGCACGATATCAGGGTCTCCAACAACCTGGCTCACACAGTAAGCCCTGTCCTGACAATTTACCTAAGCACCTGAACCATTCAATTTATGGGCTAACACAAGCTGGTAACACTGGCTTTTCCCTTTGAAGGGCAGGGCTTGGCTCAGTCTTCAGACTTTCCTAAATCCACTAAAACAAGCAACAGCTGAGCCCAGTCCCCCTAGCAATCGCTGAGTGGCCCCAGGGCTAGCACTAACAGCAGTCAACTGCAGATCACTTTATAGCTTACACCAATGGGCCCTGGACAGAACACAAGTGAAGGGTGACATTGGTCTGCACCACCCAGGAAATGCCAGACCCTGTGCACCTGGTGCAGAGTTACAGACCATGCCAGAGCATCACCCAGCCACCTGTACAAGCCATGGAGGAGGTGGTTGCTGGCCAGGGGACACAGTTAGTCCTACCACCTGTCTGGATTGGGTAAATCCCTCCCATTGACCTGCTGACAGCGGTCAAGACTCATCTACAAGGGAAAGGAGTACTCAGTGCAACGGAGGGTGTACCTTGAGAACCCAGTTGGAGGGATATGGGAGGCTGTGCAACTGAACACTATAGGATACCTACTACATTAGGCCATGCTACCAAGACAGGGAGTCATAGTAGCTCTGTCTAATACATAGAAACAAACACAGGGAGGCTGCCAAAATGAGACAAAGAAATATGGCCCAAATGAAAGAACAGAACACAACTCCAGAAAAAGAACAAAACAAAATGGAGATAAACAATCTATCAGATACAGAGTTCAAAACACTGGTTATATAGATACTCAAGGAACTCTATTGGTATGTCAATAGCATAAAAATCATCCAATCAGAAATGAAGGAGACACTAAGTGAGATAAAGAACAATTTACAGGGAATCAACAGCAGAGTGAATAAAGGCAAGAATGAAATCAATGATTTGGAACATAAGGAAGAAAAAGACATCCAATCAATATAGCAAAAAGAAAAAGAGTCCAAAAAATCAAGGGTAGTGTAAAGAGCCTCTGGGACAACTTTAATCATTCCCACATTCTCATCATAGGGGTGCCAGAAGGAAAAAAGAAAGGCCAAGAAATTGGAAATCTATTTGAAAAAATAATAAAAGAAAAATTCCTTAATTTGGTGAAGGAAATAGACATACAAGTCCAGGAGGCACAGAGAGTCCCAAATAAGATGGATGCAAAGAGTACCACACCAAGACACATCATAATTAAAATGCCAAAGGTTACAGTTAAAGAGAATCTGAAGAGCAGTAAGAGAAAAGCAGTTAATTACCTACAGGGGAGTTCCCATAAGTCTGTCAGCTGCTTTCTCAAAAGAAATTTTGCCAGTTAGAAGGGATTGGCAGGAAGTATTCAAAGTGATGAAAAGTAAGGACCTACAACCTAGATTCCTCTATCCAGTAAAACTATCATTTAGAAATGAAGGGCAGATAAACTGCTTCCCAGACAAGGTAAAGCTAAAGGAGTTCACCATCACCAAACCATTATTATATGAAATGTTAAAGGGACTTATTTAAGAAAAGGAAGATCAGAACTGTGAATGTTGAAATGGCAATAAATATATAACTATGAAAAATTGAATCTAAAAAACAAACTAAGCAAACAAGCAGGACAGAAACAGAATCACAGATATGGAGAACATTGGGATGGTGCCCAATGGGGAGGAGTCTGGGAGGATTGGGGAAAAGGTGAAATAATTAAGAAATATACAAATTGCTAGTTACAAAATAGGAAGGGGGATGTTAAGAACAAGTATAGAAAATGGAGGTGTCAAGGAAATTATACGTGTGAACTTGTTGACCCGACAAATGAGGGGGGGTCACCAGACAGAATGGGGTTGGTTACTTGGTAGATAGGGACAAAGGGAGAAAAATTAGGACAACTGTAAAAAAACAAAAACAAACAAACAAAAATTCTGGGTTTGAATCTTAGCCTCTATACTTTGTTCTACCCTATGTGTATACTCATTTGTGCAATACAGGTAGTAAGAGTACCTCCACCTTCTAAGACTCTCACAAGCATTAAATGAGACTATACACTAAAGCACTTAGAACAATGCCCAGGTCATAGTCAAGGAGAGTTGTTTATTAAATAAATATGCATCTTAATAAACATCAGGATATGTTAGTGGAACAAACTGCAATCCTTCTAGATTTGTCTAATTGACTACTTGGTGAATCATCCAAGGCTTTGGTATAACTCATATGAAGTATTCTTCTGTTCACTAATTGTAAAACAAGTTTTTTACTGTTTTGTTTTTTTCTTCCTGGTTTTATACATGTCAAAGACTGATGACACACATATTCATCTTTGTAGTTCAGTACAAGCAGCTTTTAAATGTATTATGTATCAATAGGCTAACCTAGAGTGAATAAATCAACAAATTTAATCATTTTAGCAACATTAAAGAAGCTAATCATCTAATCCACTTAGAGGTGTATCAAAACAATTACATTATGGAAAGAAAAACAAGGCTTGAACCCAAAAAGGCAAGAGCAAAAAATACTTAGTTAAGTAATGCTGTAATAGCAATGCCTTAATAAATTTAATTTAAATTTAATATTAAATTTAAAAGGAATTTAATACTCTGAAGTATTATGTAATATTTAAAAGAATAAGCTATAACAATATAAAAAAGCATACAGAGCTTCAAGTCTTTGTTGCATGAAAATAAGATGAAGAATGAAACACAAATTATAATACATGATATTATTTTTGTATTAACATATCCAAAACAACATATTTCATATACACACACACAACACACATAAACACAGAGAAAACTGAGATAGAGGTATAGTGGAATGGTAGGGAAGGGAACAGATTAATGGTATTGATCGAAGAGGACTTAAGTCTTATTGGTAATATATATTTTTTTAAATTAAGAGTCCATTATCCAAACAAGTGTTGTCTTTCTTTTTAAGATTTGTAAATTTCTTTACAGAGAGGACAAGGGGGGAAGAAAGCGAGGGAGAAAAACATCAATGTGTGAGACATACATCGATCTGTTGACTCTAGCAAGCCCCCAACCAAGGACCCGGCCAGCAAGCCAGGCACATGCCCTGACTGGGAATCAAAGCCATAACCTTTCGGTTCTCAGGCCAGTGCTCAATCCACTGGGCCACACCAGCTAGGGCCTTATTGGTAATGCTTTAATTATAAAAGAATATATTGTGTGTTACTTGAATAATTAACGTATGACTTAAAGGCTGGGGTTAGCATTAGCATGTATGCCTTGATACTAACGCGTCTCCCTCAGGTTCTCACAGGGTACAAGATGCAGGTTCTGAAAGAAGCATTAATAATTGGGGAAACCTATATAATCAAGTATTGAGCAGATTATACCAAATGCTATCTTTCTAACCACTTCTTTTTCAGTAAAGTTAAGGTTTACTTAACTTTAATAGGGCATAATGCAAAACTGTGCTTAAAAACCAGCTTACTATTAATACTAAATGTTAAACTAAGAGGTTTGCAGCTTAAGAATAAATTGTCTGATTTATTATTTATTAATAATAATGTTTAAGATTATTTATAAAGTTTAAAACTGAAGTGCAGTGCAGTGGATTAACACATTTAATTTTCAGGGTAACAAGAAAACTGCTATTTGGTAGACTCCCCTGGAGAGAAAATTAAATTAGATTTTTAGCAAAATACCTTCCTAAGAGCCCAAATATTAATCAAAGGAATTATGGTGGAAGGGATCCTTGGGTAATTTTATATACTACAAAAGATGGAAAAAAGCCTTATAGAGTTCTAAAGACAGGAAAAATAATTCACAAATTTGTCAATGAAAATTTGAATGTACAAACACAGCATATTTCAAAGCAAGGGAAGTTAAAGAGGGATGCTACATAATGATAAAAGAATCAATTCTCCAAGAAGACCTAACAATCCTTAATGTGTATGTGTCCAAGAACAGAGTATCAAAATTTTGTAAGGCAAAAACTGACACTGTTGCAAGGAGAAATAGACTAATCCACTACTATTAGGTTAGAGATTTCAACACCTCTGTATTAGAAATGAACAGCTACAGCAGGCATAAAATCAGTAAGGACGTGTTGAACTCAAAAACACCACCAGTCCACTGGATATAACTGACATCTCTAGACCACTTCACCCAAGAGCAGCCCAGTACACATTCTTCTCAAGCTCATATGCAATATTCGCCTAGATAGACCACATTCTAGATCATAAAACGTACTTAAGCAAATTTAAAGAATATAAATCACAAAATGTCTGCTCTCAGACTATAATGGAATTAAACTAGAAATCAGTCAAAGAAAGACAACTAAAAATCATGAAATACATGGAGATTTAATAACACATTTTTATTGGGGGGGAAATGGAGAAAACTATACTTGAACAATAAAAAAAGAATTACTATTAAGTCTCAAAACAAGTAACACCCATAACTGTCAGAAAATTGAAAAACCCATGTTTTTAAATAATACATGTGTTAAAGAAGAAATACCAAGAACAATTTAAAATATTTTGAATTAAACAAAATAAAAGACAAATTATCAAAATCTACGGTATACAGCAAAAGTGGCACCAAGTGGAAATTTCACAGTATTAAGTGCATACATCAGAAAAAAAGGTCTGAATTCAATAATCTAAGCCTTTACCTTAGAAAACTGGGAGGGGGGGGATAGCAAAGTAAGCCAAGTAAAGTAGAAGAAAAAAAAATTAGGTGGCAGAAATCAGTGGAATTATAAACAAGAAATCAATAAAGATAATAAAATGAAAAGCTGGTTCTTTGAAAAGATCAAAAAAATTGATCGACCTCTACCAGGTTTATTATGAAAAGTGAGAGGAAAGACATATATTACTACTATCAGAAAAGAAAGGAAACATCACTGTAGATCCTATGAACACTAAAAGGATAATATAGTAATAGTGTGAGCTACTCTATGCTCACAAATTTAATAACTGGATAAGAGGGACCAATGCCTGGAAAGACACAAGTTGCCAAAACTCATTCCAGAAGAAACAGACAATCAAAATAAGCCCATATCTATTAAATAAATTGAATCAATAATAAATTGTGTACTAAAACATAACACGCCATGCCAAGATGGTCTCGTTAGTGAATTCTACCAAATATTTAAGGAAAAAATTATACTAATTCTCCATAATCTCTTTCAAAAGATAGAAACAGAGAGAATAACTTCTAACTCATTCTATGAGATCAGGGCTGCTCTAACACAAACCAGACAATGACATTATAAGAAAACTACGGACTAATATCTCTCATAAACGTAAATGCAAAAATCCTTAAAAGAATATTAGTAAATGTGAACAAAAAAAATTATAAAAAGAATTATACAACATGACCAAATGGAATTAACCCCAGGTATGCAAGGCTGGCTCAACATTTGAAAATCAATTAATGTAATACATCATATCAACAAGCTAAAAAGAAAAAGTCATGTGATCATATCAATAGATACAGAAAAAGCATTTGACAAAATCCACACTCACCCATGATACAAGCTCTCAGTAAACTAGGAAAAGAGGGGACCGTCCTTAACTTGATTTAAAAAATCTATGAAAAATCCTACAGCTAATGTCATACTAACAGTGAGAAACTAGAAGCTTTTTTATTAGATCAGGAACAAGGAAAGAATGTCCCCTCTCATCATTCATTTTCAACATTATAGTAAAAATCCTACTAATGCAATAGTATAAGAAAAGGATTTAAAGGATATTTCATTGGAAAGAAAGAAATAAAACTCTATTTGCAGAGGACATGATCATCTATGTAGAAAATCTGAAAGAACTGACAAAAAAAAATTCTGGAACTAATAAGCTAGTATTGCAAGTTTGTAGGGTACAAGGCTAATATATAAAAGTCAGTCACTTTCTTTCATACATACCAGCGACAAACAAGTGGAATTTGAAATTAAAAGTACAATATCAATTACATTAGCACTCCCTCAAATAAAATAGGTATAAATGTAACAAAATATGTACAAAATCTATATGAAGAAAAACAACAAACTCTTGGTGAATGAAATCAAAGAACTAAATAAATGGGGAGAGATTCCATGTTCACAGATATGAAGACTCAATATTGTCCCTGTCAGTTCTCCCTAATATGATTTACAGATTGAATGCAATAAAAATAAAAATTATTTTATGAATACTGACAAACTGATATAAAGCTTATACAGGGAAGCAAAAGACTCAAAAGAGCCGACACATACTGAAGAAGGAGAAAATAGTTGGAAGACTGATACTACCTGATTTCAAGGATTCTATAAAGCTACAGTAATCAAGACAGTGTGAAATTGGTGAAATAACAGGCAAATTTATCAGTGGAACAAAATAGAAAGTCTACCAACAGACCCAAGTAAGTATAGTCAACTGATCTTTGACAAAGAGAAAGGCAATACAATGAGGCCAACATAGTCTCTTCAAGAAAGAGTGATGGAACAACTAGACATCCACATGCAAAAAATAAATCTAGACACAAACCTTATACTCTTCAAAAAATTAATTCATAACTTGTAGTAAAACACAAAATGATACAACTACTAAAAGATAACATAGGAGTAAATCTAGATGATCTTGAGTTTGTTGATGACTTTTTAGATGCACCAAAATCATGATCCAGGAAGAAATAATTGAGAAACTGAATTTTATTAAAAGTAAAATTTTCTGCTCTGCCAAAGACACTATCAAGGGAATAAAAAGGCAAAGAATGAGAGAAAATTTTCAAAAGACACCTGAAAAAGGACTATTATCTAAAATATACAAAGAACTCTTAAAACTCAACAACAGAAAACAAGCAAGACAATCAAAAAATGGGCCAGAGTCTCTACAGACACCTCACCCATGAAGATATGCAGTTAGCAAATAAATATATGAAAAGACGTCCCACATCATAGGTCACTAGGGGAATGAAAACTAAAAAAAGATAGCATTACATAGCTGTTAGAATAACCAAAACCCAGAACATACAATACCTAATGCTAAAAGAATAGGAAGCAACAGGAGTTCACATTCATTAGTGGTGGGAATGCCAAATGGTACAGCCACTTTGCAGATAGTTTGGTGGTTTCTTAGAAAACCGAACACACTCCTACCAAATGATGCAGCAATCATACTTCTTAGTATTAACCCAAAGAAGTTCAAAACTTATATACACAGAAAAATATGCACATGTATGTTTAAAACAGCTTGATTTATAATTGTCACAACTTGGAAGCTTCAGCAAGCAAATGGATAAATAAACTGTTACATCCAGACAATGGACTATTAATCAGCACTAAAAAGAAGTGAGCTGTCAAGCCAGGAAAAGACACAGAAAAAACTTTAATGCATAGCTGTAAGTGAAATTATATGACATTCTGGAAAATGCAAAACTATGAAGGCAATAAAAACATTAATGGTTGCCAGGAATTAAGGGGTGGGGGCACAGAGGTATGATGAGGTAGAATGCAGAATTTTAAGGACAGTGAAACTACTCTGTATTATACCACAATGGTGGATACATATACAACATCAAGAGTGAACACTAATGTAAACTTTCAGTGATTTGTGTGGTAGGATCATCAGTTATAACAAACGTACCACTCTAGTGGAGGGAGTTGATAATTTGGGAAGATTATGCATGTGTCAGGGCAGGGGCGGGTATAGGAAATCTCTGTACCTTCCTCTCAATTTTGCTGTGAACCTAAAATTGCTCTAAAATGATAAAATCCTTTAAAAAATTGAATGCTCATTACTTCTTTTTGGAAGTCATAGTGAGAACTGTGTCACCAAATGAGTTTGTATTTTTAGTCTTTGACAGCAACTCTACTCAACATTTGAAAGAAATAGATTTTTCAGAAAAATATTTCACTTCTGTACAGTAGTTTCCTCTGTGGTCTATGTATGATGGTGTCTCTAATTCTCAAAAGCTTTTCCCATCATCCCCATCTTCTCACAGAGGGGTCAGTTCTCTCACTGTCCAGGCAATTGCATAAACTAATAACTTAGTATTCTATAATTAGTTACATGTATGCTAATTGAAAGAATGTCACTATATAATAAACTCCACTGAGGCTGCAGCCAACCAGGTTTATTCTGTTTTACAGCTATTTCAGCTGGTATCTAGCATAGCGTCTGGCATATGGCAGGTGCTAAATAAATATTTGGCTAATTAATACAATACACGAACAGAAACAACAAAAAAGATGACGTGAGAGGACATTTCGCTAACTGAAATAAGTCAGGCAGAAGAAGACAAATACCAGATGTTATAACTTATATGGAAAATCAAAAACAATAAATAAATAAATAAAGTCAAATTCATAGAAACAGAGAGTCAAAAAGTGGGTGCCAGTGTGTGCAGCGTGGGGGAAATAGGGAGAGGTTGGCAAAACTTCCAGTTATAAGATGAATAAGGTCTGAGGATCTAACATATAACATGGTGGATACATTTGATAACACTGTATTGTATAATTGAAATGTGCTAAGAGAGTAGAGCTTTAATGTTCTTGCCTAAAAGAAAAAAAGTTAAATATATGAGGTGATAGATGTGTTAATTAACTTGATGGGGTGATTCTTTTACAGTGTATGTGTATACCAAATCATCATATTTTATACTTTAAATATCTTATATTTTATTTGTCAATTAGACCTAAATAAAGTAGAAAAAATGAGAATAGTAAGGCAACATAATTTAAAATCCATCAATACTGACTTAGCCTAGTATCTTGTAAATAATATGCTTCAACTGTATTGCAATATTTCCCTGACCATATTCCATGAAATGTATTCACTATAAATACTGTCACAGTGTCAAGCATCCAAAGAATAAGAGCTTGGCATCATTAGTTATGATGACTGTTTCATTTAGCAAACAGTTGTTTGAATGTCTAGTGCTTTTCTAGCATGGCACCAGTCACAGTGCATAGAGAGGTAAGCCAATGAAAAATGATCCTTCCCTTCTTAATACCAGGTCACACTAGCCTGCATTTGTAGGACTGACAGGTCATTATGATTTATCCCCTTGAAAGGTCTCCAGACAATTCTTGACCACTTACTTCCTGGTTCACTCCATGCCTTAGTAAAGGAACGCAATGAGCTACTCAAACAATTGGGTTTTTTTGGCTAATTCATTTATTTTTAACTTAAAACAGGTCATCTCCCCCATATCCCCACTTTTTGAGTGGTTTCTTTTTCCTCTGCCTCCTCTTTTTTCTAACTCATAGAAAGGGAAAGCCGGTTTTCCTGGGTGGCTTTTTCATGGGTTTTATCATCCCCCACTCCTAACTTAGAGGACAGGTCAGGAAACTGACTCTTGGCCCCTGACTATGTCTTCTCATCGCTGCCTTAGATGCGAAGTTAGTATCATCCATACATTGATATCACTCAATTGTAATCACCCTTAGTCTTGCATCCGTCTTTAGAATTCACTTTTACCTTCCTAGATGTTTTACCACTTGGCTCACATTTTTCCTTCCAGCCTTTTAATGTTTTTTCTTTTTTAAATTTAAACCACATTTCCTATTCTGGGAGGAAGCATAATGGCTAAGAGCACAGACTCTGCAGTAACACCATTTGGGTTTGAATCTTGACTCTAACACTTTAACTGTGATTTAAGGCAATTGAATATCTCTGTGCCTCAGTTTTCTTACTTGTAAACTGAGTACTAATAATATCTACATTATAAGGGTCACATGAGTTAAGACCCATAAAACACTTAAATAGTTACCGGCACCTAAGAAAGCACTCTACCCTTGCCCTACCCTCCTCCCACCTCAGTAATGGGGGAAAAATGAGGACAACTGTAACTGAACAACAATAAAAAGAAATTTAAAAATAAGAAGGCACTATAAAATGTCATTACCATTATTATCCTTGATAGCATTAATATCCAATTATTAACTATTGACTTTCAACTTCTGGGTATATTGGCATCCACACATAGTTCTACCTTAAACCAACTTGTCCCCCAACCCCACTTTATTCTAAGATTTCGAATGTTGTACTTGTTTCTAACTATAAAAATCCTTCCTCATCCTTCTCACTCTTGAAAACTCCCAGAACTTTCTTTCTCTTCCCTTGCCTTAAATCACTGATTCTATCCCAATTATTCCAAACATTATCAACCTAACTTCCCAAATTTTAACTCTCATAATTTTCTAACATGAGTCTTAATTAGTTTAAACTTAATCTCTCCTCTCTTCTTTGAACACATACACTTAAAAGTGCTCAATGCCCAGAGATTGATAATCTTACTTGTCCTTTAATAACTAAATTTATATCTTCCATGAACCTTCTTCCCATCATGCTGGAACATAACCCTTCCTACAATCACCTTCCCCTGCCCAAAACACACAAACTCCCAAACCACACAAATCTTACATACTTTACAGGATTGTTTATCTGGGCATTTTGTGAGAATCTGTATTTTACATACATATATGTTACCTCCTCCACTATTTTATAAGCTTCTTTAAGGTAAAAATAGTGCTAATTGAAGCTCACAATATGCTGAGTATTCTTTTAAAACTTTACATTTATTGACTCATTTAATCTTTCTAACAGCCTTAAGAAGTAGATACTGTTATGCTCATTTTATGTCTAAGGCAGAGAGAGGTGAAATCAGGAAAAGAATATATTTGGCACAGCTCTAAACATGAGATGTGTATCATAACTGCTGAATGAATGAACTTATATAGTTTTGTAATCTTGCTCTAGTTTCATGAATGATGTATCAACATTTATCTAGAGTCTCTTTTTGTAAATATTGCCAAATAAAGATGCTTCATTTCTACGACTCAAGACTAAAGCAGGACCACGAGAACATTAGAGGCCCAACAAATGTTTTCTAAGAGTAAATCTGGGAAGGCATCTTTTAGAGTTTTGGATGCTAGTGTGACAATACTGGTGTAAAAGCAGTAGTAATTTATTTAGGGAGCGCTTGGTCCTATGTGTAATTTTTGAAGTAACTTCCAAGGATTAAATAGCATTTGTCATATATCTACTTGTTCACACAATCTCGGACTAAGAAATATTGCAATTAAAGATTGCCTAATCTATGTTGACTATCAGCTATTAACTACTTTTGTGCTTTTTGAAAACTCAGATTTATGTCGGATTTCTTATCTGTAAAGAGAAGAAGCTGGGCTAGAGTAAACTGGCCTTTTGGGGATTCTAAGCTGGACATTCACTTATAAAATTAGCCTATTCTAAGTAGACTATAAGAATGAAGAAAATCATGTTAATGCAGAAGGAAATGTTCAAGAAACCAGAACCAAAATCAGACAGGAACAGCAACTCCAAATATGCACTGGAAACTAGGCTCTTCCACACAAAGAACTTCCATCTGTAACTATGACTAATGGATGTCAGTGGAAAAGTTAAGGTCATTCTAAGGTATCCCATTTTCTCAAGTACCCCTTTTCACCATGTCTCAATTAATTTAAAAAGCAATTAAAGCCCCCTGAAGTTGAATACATATGTTCAACATCTGTTAAACACAATCATCATTTGGGGGAAAAATCATTCTGGCAATATACAAAGTACATATTTTTATGAAGAATTAATTTCAGTAGGAGGAATACAAATCGGTTAATAAATAGTTGGGCATCGTTTTCATCAAAAAGTCATAACAGTTGTGAAGAATCACCTGTTAGGCATCTACAGTTATAGGAAAAATTTTTTTGTTAAGTACCATTTAGGTTAGGATTATGTTGGTGTGAATGTGCATTTGAAAGCCCCTTTTAGGTAAAAACTCCCCACTCCCTTCTTTCCTGCTTTGTAAGTACAGGGCTCTTGAAATGCAAAGACTTAACAGAAAGCAAAGCACAAACAAACATACAAACAAACGCAGACATTCGCATCTTTGGTTCCTTGTCTAGGTGTGATCTCAGAACTCCAGAGGAAGCCCCAAACTCATTTCGGCTCATTATAAAATACGCTTACTGTTAGAATTCAAATGTGAAATGATCTCTAAATGTATTTATGTCTTCAAAATTGATTGGTTGTTTAGCATTTATCATAGCTAGAAAGATAAAAAATGTTTTCTATGAAAGTACAAGTCTGAAATACACTATGTAAGCCAGTTCAAAATCATTAGATACATATGTAATTTAGATGGTGTTAAAAAATGAGTCTTAAAGCAACATACTTCTCAATAAATGATATTACTGTGATGTCCACATTTTTTCATTTTCTTTAAACAGTTTCCTCTCATCTTCTTGCACACTTATAAAAATACACTAAATTTAAAAATTTAGAAACTGTTTAGAATTACCATAACATAAGTATTACATAAATATGCATGTAGGGAAAAGACAAAATCATGTAGAAAATTTATAACTACATCATATATATGCATATATACACAATACACAATTGCTATATATAATTTTGACTTTTACCATTTTTATTTTGATCAAAATTTAAATTTGAGTTATACTATATAATAAAAATATGAAAATATGACTAGAACAAAGGTGTTTCTTTAAAGCTAAATAGTTAATGAACAACAGTAGTATCATTCCCAAGATTAACATGACTTGTGTCTAATGTTGAAAATGTTAGTCAAATAGTATTCAGTTGTAATATCCAACTGCATTCAACTTTGAGTATTATAAATAAAAACATTGTGGAAAACATCATCATGTTTAAAGTTATATGGAAATTTTGCATTTCTTAGAAGGATGTGATAATTAAAATCTATAAAATATCAGCCGGTCTCCATTTATAATGAAACTAACAATAAAGGATCAGGGGAAAGGAGCCTACCTTCCATTGCCCTTTTAAAGAAGACCTTACAGCTCCCACAGGTAAGGACACCGTAATGACATCCTGATGCTTCATCCCCACAGATTAAACAAATCTTCTGAGGTAATGACTCGAAGCTGTACTGTGGGCTCTGGCTGGCTTCTGAATCTGGCCTTGAAATGCAAAACAAAGTTATACCATTTATTTTTAGGTGCAACGCTATCTAATACCAAAGTTTCTTAACCCTAGAATTGACAGAATGAAAGGGGATTATAAAAGATAGTGCTGTGTATACACACACTTGAAAGGCATGCAAATTAAACTTGCAAACTAAATCCCTTATTGAATTCACCAGACATGCAAATTATTAGCCATTCATCAGTAGCACTAACGTAAAAGAATAATAAATAATATACAATTTTTGTTCAGGAAAGTTCAATCGTACTTACCAATGCTTTGCTTTTGAGTTTTAAAACTCAACCCTGTAATGACTGTTTACTTAAACAAGTTTCTGTATTTGTCATTTTGAAGGATTGTTCAACATGACACTGTTTTGCCTATTTGCAGCACTTACGATTCTCGTTCTTTAAAATTCCATTCCCTCAGTATGTAAAGTAAAAGATTTTTGAAAACCTGTGTGAAAAGTTGTAGCGAGTCCGAAACAATATTAGAATACAGTGCACTGCAGGGGTTGATATTTGAATCCATGATTTAAATATATTACACAAATTAGTTTTACTCTTGAGATTCGTTTGAGTATTGAATGGTTTTGGCCTACTACCCTACCTATGCCAAGTGCCACCCACCCCTCCAGGGGAAACGGTGCCTTAAGGTCTCTCCAAGACAGACATTTTCAGTAAAAGTCCTCCTAAGAAGAGAATCACTTAATAAAGCCCCAGACTCGGCGCACCCTTTCCGCTCTAGGGACTACAGCGGAGCTAATGAGACGCTGCGTATTTTAAATCTTACCTGGGAATCGCGCATATTTAGAAGAAAAATGTTTTCCAAAGGCACGCTCCAAAAAGGGTACATTCCGCGCAGCCTTTGGGGCCCCAAAAAAGTGAGGAGAGGAAGGAAGAAAAAGGAAGCCAAATTACCCGGGTGCCCCGCCCAGGCCACCCACTCTGTCGTGGCCACTCGGGGGAGCCGTGGTCGGACTCTGGGGGCCCGTAGCCGCGGGCCGCTATCCCTTGGACCGCTACTCTCGCGACACGCAGGCGCGCCCCGCCCGGGCCCTCACCTCAGGTAGTTGAGGTAGGGCGGGTAGACCTGCGACAGGCCCTCCTTGAGCACGGCGGCCGGGAGGCTGAGCTGCGGGATCCCGTTGATGCCGAGCGGAGGGTAGAGCGCAGGGGCCGCCCCGGCGGCGCAGACCGAGGTCGAGGTGGAGGGCAGGCTGTCCCGCGGCAGCAGGCAGGAGCCCCCGCCAGGCGCCTTGCAGGGCTGCGGCGAGAAGGAGCCCGGGTGGGGCGGCGTGGCCTCCGCTTTGTACAGCATGCACTCCAAGGTCGACCCCGACGGGGAGGGACACGGGGCAGAGGCACCGGCGGGTGCGGCCGCCACAGCGGTTTCGCCAGGTCTGGACTGCGGCGCTCGCGGAGGGAGCGCTGGCTGCGGCGGCTGCGGAGGCGGCGGCGGCTGCGCCGCCAGCTGGAAATCCGGGAAGACCGCGGGGTTGGCACCAGCCAGCAGGTACGGCCGCGGGGAGCGCGCAGAGGCCTCGGCGCCTTCCTCCTCCTCTTTGATCTTCAGGGCAGGCGGCTGAAATTCACCATAGAGTGGGAATGCGTCGTCCTTCGGCTCGGAGTCGGACGGGTACGCGCAGTCGGGGAAGTCGCCGGCTGCGACCGGGGTGGACGAGGCCGAGGGCGAGCCCCGCGGCGGGGCAAGGGCGGTGACAGCCTGGGCCACGCCGTCGTAGCTCTCCCCCTCTAGCAGCTGCCGGGTGCGCGCGGCCAGTAAGGCCGGGTTGAGTGGCAGGATGGGCAGGTGGATAAAATCCATCACCATGGTGGTCATCGGGGAGCGCCCGGGCGCCGCTGGCGTGTCTTGCTCTGCCAGGGCGACCCTGGGCGCCGAAAAGTGGGGATCTTCCTTGGGGACCAGGGCGACGCCTCCTTCGACAGCCCCAGGAGCGGTGTCCGCGGCTCCCCCTTCGCCCGCTGTGCCTCCCAGAGGCCGGGACTTGCCCTTCAGAAGGGGACCTACCGAGCCCTCGGACTCGGAACCATCCTCCTCCTCCACCTCAACCACAGCGGGCTGCGGAGACGGCTTCACTGCGGCCCCGGGCCAGTGATGAGTGCCAGAGGTCGAGGGCAGCAGCTGCCGGGACGGTGACAGGCCCCTGGGCAGCACTTTATAGGCAGCTGCCGCCCCGGGGCTGTCACCAGCCTTGCTTTCTGGACGGCTCATGAGCGAGGGCAACACCCCCTGGGTGGCGGGGACAGGCTGAGGTTCTTCCGGAAGCTCGGGGCCGAACAGACACCAAGGGCTGGTGGCCTCGTAGGCGGGAGGGCTGGCGTGGTTCTGTCCCGTACCTGGCGCCAGTAGTGTGTCCAAGACACTGTCCAGTAGCCCGCTGTCCTTTTCAGGGGGTCTGGAGCTGCCACTACCTGCACGTCCTGTGACTTCAACTCTAGAATACCCCCCTTCCACGTTTGACAGAGCCTGCTGGTCCAGCGTCTTTCCGTCCAGGTCCTGTCCCTGGTAGGACCGAGGGAAGGGAAGCCCACCCAGGGAGACCGCAGGCAAGGCGTCCGAGGTCTGGCTCGCCTGGAAGGGGCCAGTGTCCGGGCGTCCCAGCAAAGGAGATCCGACCTGGGTTGGGGAGGTCGCGCCGCCCACCACGTGGGGAGCCCAGGAGGCCTTTGCCTTCAGCTCTGTCATAATGACCTGACTCCACTTTTCTCCTCCCCTGTCTCTGGGGAGGAGGGATAGGGGAAGGAGGAGGGGGTGTTGGGGATATAGGAGCAGCTGGAGGAGAAAATAGGTGTTGAATTTGGCCGGGCCGGGCGGGGTTGGGGGTGGGGGATCTCCACCCCCTGGGTCAGAAGGGGGCGGCGCTGGTCAGCTACTGCCCTTGCCTTTCATTTAGTAGGCAGGGGAAGGGTGGCAGTTGTTCCGTCTCGGCGGCAAGTGGGGAGAGCAGGACAGGTCGCTGTAGGGTCTCGTGTCCTGACTGGGAGAGTTCTCCGAGAGAGTTCTCGGACTCGAGTCTGAGGACCGGAGACGCAGAGTACTCACAAGTCGGCACTCGAGTGGCGACGGCTGAGAAAGCAATTAGATGCAGCTCTATGTCCCGACTTTCTCCTCCGGCTTCAAACCCGCGCTTGCCTTGCAGCTCCCAGTCCCTGACTGCGTTCCGCTTCCCTTCTCACTAAACCCCTGGGGCTACTTGGACCTCTCAGGACAGCCGGTCGTCGAGTAGAGTAGTGTTTCTGCCGACTCCCTATAGCTGGCGACAGTGATCTCTCCGCAGCTCACTTTTTCCGGTCAACCCAAGAAACTCCGGTGGTTGCTGATTCCACACGAACGTCTAGTGAAACGTTCTCATAGAGAATGCTGTTCACGCACCGGGTCCTCACACGCTCAAATAGTACAAGGCTTAACTGGAGTAGTGTGACAGCTTTGGACTAGCCCCACAGCTTTCTAATAATGCCTCCTCCCCATCTGGAGGCCCCGCCCAAAGTCCCTCCCTACCCCAATTACGGACCTGATCTGAAATTCTGGAGTTGGTATTCCCCACCGCTAGTCTGATTTCCACTCTGAATAGCAGGTGCTGTGAGATGGAGCTTCATAAGCATACTGGATTTTGTATTACTAAATAAGAATTACGCCCAATCTAACTGGAAAAACAAATGGATTCCATCAAAAGTTGGATTTTCAGAATTTCGGTTTTGTAAAGATTTAACACAGAGGGAGATATTTGGCTATATTATCTTTTAGAATAAATACACTGAGGATGACCCTATATAGTATATGAGATTCTCTCACTCTCCTCCCACCCCACCTTCCCACCCCCCCCCCTCCCTTGACCTCCATAAAAGTGAGTACTTTCAAATTTCTACAGTCATCATGTCCTGCTCTCCTTGAATCAGATGGCATAGAAGCCTGGGGGTGGAAGATAATTGACAATACCTCTCTATGCAAACAGTCTGGATGTTGTGTTATACTTTGATTTTTCCTGAGGGATGCATTCCAATTTTTATTTATTTATTTTTGCTCTCACACTAGCCGCCAATTTTTAATAACTAGCACTTTAAGAGAAGTTTTCATTAACACTAGAGTATATCCTGTGCTAAATCATTAGCTTCTTGAGATATTGAACTGTACTTTCTTCCCTCAACATTCTTATTCTTGAAAATACTTATCTTTGAGTTTTTTAAGCACGTCTTACTTCATAAAGATATGGTAGAGAGAGGGGGAGATCATTGCAACATGTTTGAGTTACAGAGTCATAAACTAACAATCTCTGTGTTGCACGAAAGACCATTGGGTATCTTGACATCACCTGAAATATACCATGTTCAAAACTAAATTAATCTTTTGGAAAGTCCCTCAAGGTCCTCTCTGTGCTGATGCCCCACAGGTTCTCTTGGCCAGAGGTAGAGAGTACAGTGGAAGTCTCAAAGACGTCAGGATGGGCAAAAACATTAAAGGTAAGAAACCTGGGCCCCTGAATCAGCTGGGGAGGGTCTACATGAGTGAGAAATAAACCTATTATGTTAGGCCACTGGATATTGAAATTGATTCCAGTAATTAGCTTAGAAGACTAATCAGAAGACTAATTTTAGATATAAAGGAGTTAGGCATGTCGAGAAGGAGCGAAGAGAATTCCAAGAAGCAGATAAAGTAGGTTCACAGGACCTCAAATAGCAAGACATATGGGAACTGCAATAAAGCCATTATGGATAGAACAGACTAAAGGTTGGAACAGAAAAGGATGAGGCTAGAGAGGGAAACTAATTTATTACTATTAATATTGTTATTGCTATTTTGGGGCTTTCCTCTTTCCAATCCATTTTAACATGCTCTGTTGAGATAAATTTCACATACCATATAGTTAGTTCATCCATTCTAAAATGTATAATTCAATTATTTTTAGTATATTCATAAATGTGTGATCATTACCACTATCAATTTTAGAACATTTACATCATCTCAAAAAAAAAACAAATCCTTATGCCCATGAGCATGAGTCACTCCTCATTTGTTCCCAAAACTTCCTAATCTACTTTCCTTCTGTGGATTTGCCTATTCTGGACATTTCATATTAATGGAATCATTTTTATATGTGTTTTTTTTACCAGCTTCTTCCACTTACCATAATATATTCAAGGTTCAGCCATGTTTATAGCATGTATCATTACTTCATTTCCTTTTATAACCAAATAATATTTCATTGCAGGGCTATACCACATTTTATTTATCAATTTATCACCTGGGTGGTTTTACTTTTAGGCTATTATGAACATGCATGTACAAGTTTTTATGAAAACATATATTTTCATTTTTCTTGGATATATACCTAGGTGTAGAATTACTGAGTCATACAATGACTCTAGGTTTAATCTTATCAGGAACTGCTACACTTCAAAAGTGACTGAACACTTTACACTCCCACCAGCAGTGTATGAGGGTTTCAGTTTCTCCAAATTCTCAGCAACTCTTGTTATTATGTCTTTTTTATTACAGAGCTGGCAGTCTATGTGAAGTGGTATCACACTGTGATTTTGATTTACATTTCCCTGTTGGTTAATACCATAGTATCTGTGATATTTGGATAGCACTGGCAGGTAGCCTTCTAAGACACTTACATGTGTTAACTTATTTAATTCTTCAGTAGTCCCATGAAGTTGACACTATTATCTCCATTTTCATAGTTAAGAAAACTGAGGTACAAAGTTACCCAATATTATAAAGATAGTAAGTAGCACAGCCAGATTTGAACCCAGGTGGTCAAATGCCCGCCTTCTTATGAGTATGATTTTTAAATAGCTATTGACTTGGAATTTGATTTCCAGGTTGCTGTAGCTATAAACTTGGCACTAGGTTTTATTTTATTTTATTATAATTATTATTATTAATTGCTAGGCTTCTTTTTAAATAAAAGCTGTATTTGGCTTAAGTTTGATTTGGTTATAAAAATTCCCTCAAGCCAGACCGTCTGGCTAAGTTGATTCCGTAAGATCAAAAATCCTGAAGTGGGAACATAACAGTGAAGATGCCCAGCATGTCCTAAATCACATTTATGCTGTGGGATTTGATGTTAGGTAATTAGCATTATTCGTACAGGAATTCCCAAATAGTATATGAATCTTTGAGTGAAAAATAACTCACTGGTTAAATTCCAGTGTGATGGGGCTGATTCCACATGTTCCTGAAAACTATCTATTTGGGAGAAGAGAATTCAAATATGGATGTTTTTTGTTTATACTTGCAAAAAGGTTTATTAAGGTATAACTATATACAATAAGCTGTATATATTTATAATGTACATTTTGATAAGTTTTAACATATGTATATACCTGTGCAGCAATGACCACAAACAAGATGCTAAATGTATCCTTTTCTTCAAGAAGTGACCTCATGCCACTTTTTAATTCCTTCCTAATACTTTTTTCTATCCCCTCCCATCTCTGCCACTCTCCATCTAACCATAGACAACCACTAATCTGCTTTCTGTCACTATACATCAGTGTTTTTTAAGTCATACATACTTTAGTAAATGTGCAAAATTATATATGCACATATGTACGCTTTAAAAAATTTTATTACTAGACTACCTTTTAGAAGTTCTAGATTTACAGAGAAAGTAAGGAAGAGTATAGAGTGTTCCTCTACATCCTCTGCATAAAGTTTCCCCATTAACATATTATATTAATATGATATCTTTGTTATAATTAATGAACTAATATCAATACATTATTATTAATGAATACACATGGTTTATTCAGATCGCCTTAGTTTTTACCTAATGCTCTTTTCCCTTTTCAGGATCCGATCCAGGGCACCACATAGCATTGTTGTCATGTCTCCTTAGGCTCCTCTTGGCTGTGACGGTTCTCAGATTTTCCTTGTTTTTGATGAATTGGAGGAGTTGGATGAGGCATATCAGTAGGATGCCCCGCCATTGGAATTCCATATTTTCCTTATGATTAGGCTGGGATTATGGTATTGGGAGAGGAAATTTACAGCAGTAAAGTGCCATATTCATCATCAAGAATGCATACTGTCACCATTACTTACCACTTTGATTACATGGCTGAAGTAGCATTTGTCAGGTTTTTCTACGGCTCGGTTACTTTTTCCCCTCTTTCCATATTGCACTCTTTGAAAAGAAGTCACTATGAGCAACCCACACTTATGGGAGTGCTGGGGAGTAAGGAGCTATTCTCTTCCTCTTTTAGGGTGGCATATCTATATAATTTATTTGTAATTCTGCATGAGAAATGTACCTCTTTTCCCCCATTTACGAATTTATTTGGTCTTGTATTTATGTCAGTATGGATTCATGGATATTTATTTTATACTTTAGCTTATAATCCAATTCCACTTCATTTTGTTGCTCAAGTTGTTTCAGCTGTGGCATTGGGAGCTCCTGTGTGTGTTTGTGGGTGCGTGCACTTTCTTACTCTCTTGCATTACGAGATACCCCAGATGCACCTAGTTTATTTCCTGCCCTCTTGGAAAAATCACCCATTTATTGGTAAATGATGTGAGAAATGAAGATCTGGCACTAGTCACTTTTATTTCTTAGAATTTTATATGTTATAGTATTTGTCTTTTCCTTTTAAAAAAATTTATTGTATTTTATTGTATTTTTTTCATTGCCCCTTAGCCCTCTTATGCCACCCTTTCCCCCACAATCACCACACTGTTGTCCATATGCTTTTTTCATATAACTTATTTCACGCAGCATAATTATTTTAAGATTTATCTATATTGTAGCATGTATCATTCATTTGTTCTTTTTATTGGTAAGTAATAATCCTTTGTATGGATATACCATAGTTTGTTTATCCATTTACCTGTTGATGAACATTTTGATTAATTTCCATTTTTTGACATTACAAATAAAGCTACTATGCAAATGTTTTGTTTTACTTTCTCCTTGGTACATAGCTAGATATGAAATGGTATTTCATGTGAATGATATAACCACTTTGAAAAATTGTTTAGTAGGTATATATTTAACTACTAAACAATTTTCCAAAGTGGTTGTATCATTTAACATTCCCACCAGTAGTTTATTTCAGTTCTAATCCTCCCATATCCTGGATAAGAATTTGTATGATCAGAATTTTTAATTTTAGCAATTTAAGAGGTATATAGCAGTATTTCATTGTGATTTTAATGGCACTTCCCTAGTGATCAATAAAGTTGACCATCTTCTCATGTGCTTATTTGATATCTTTGTATCTTCTTTGACATGAGTGTTCAAATATTTTGTTTGATTTTTAAAAATTGAATTTTTACTTCCTTATTGTTGAATTTTGAAAATTCATTAGGAATTCTGAAGCAAGTCCACAGTCACATATAGATTTGAAAATATTTTGTCATAGTCTTCACCGTTAAGCTCTCAACATGGTTCTTTAGTGTCATAATTTAAAATCTTTGCCAAACCCAAGGTCACAAAAGTTTATTCCTGTATTTTTTTCTGGTTTTATAGTTTTAGGTCTTACATTTACATATATGAATCATTTTAAGTTACTTTTTAATATGGTATGAGGTGGATAATATGCTATGGTAGATCAAAGCTCTTTTTTACATATGGATATCCAGTTTTTCCAGCACCACTTGCTGAAAAGAATATTCTTTCTCCACTTAATTGCTTTTAGTATCTTTGTTAAAAATCAGTTATTTATGTATGTGGGGGTGTATTTCTGGGCTCTCTATTTACTCTTATTGTCTATTCGACAGTCTTTATGTGTAATTGCTTTAAGTTTGTTTAGATGGTCTTGGGTACTTGACGTGTTAACTGCTCAGCTTTATTCTTCTTAAAACTGTTTTGTTTATCCTAGGTCCTTTTCACATAAATTTTAGAATCAGACTGCTGCAATATTGGCTGGTATTGAATAGAAATAGATTGATTTGAAGAAGAATTAATGTCTTATCAACAGTGAGTCTTCCATCTTCCCATTAAGATGATATGTATCTCCATTTTGTTAGGCTTATTCTCTCAGCAATATTTTGAACCTTTCACTCTATCGGTCTTTCACATTTTTTGTCAGATGTATCTCTGATTATTTTATATTTTTGATGCGATTAGGAATAGTATCTAGATAAGTTTTCTATTGCTGAGAAATAAATTACCACAAAAGTAATTACTTAAATAGCACCCAGTTATTACCTCACGGTTTACGTGGGTCCGAGTCTAAGCATGGGTTAGTTGGACCCAACCGCTCAGTGCTCACATGGTAGCAATCAATGGATCAACCAACGTTGCATTCTCATCTGAGGCTCAGGGTGCTCTTCCAGTTCAACCAGGTGGGAGGCAGAATTCAGTTCCTTGCAGCTTTTGAACTCATGATTGCTTCCATCTTCTTCGAGGTCAGCAGGAGAAATTTACTCATGCTTCTTAAAGGCTTCATTTGATTAACTCAAACTGATTTGGGGATCTTAATTATATCTGCAACTTAACTTTTGCCACAAATGTAACATAATCACGGGAGTGAAATCCATCGCTTTGATAATGTCATCCACATTCCAGGGGAGGAAATTATACAAATCAATTTTGGAGACCATTTTATAATTGTCTAATTTTTGTTTTATATTGTACATTTCTACTGTTAAGAAACACCATTGATTTTTAATTGGCGGTTTCCTGATTTTATGGTGGGGGGAAGCATTCAGTCTTTTATCATTAAGTATGATGTTAGCGGCAATTTTTTTCCAGAGATTCCTCTTATCAGATTAAGGAAGAATCCTTTTATTCCTAGTTTGCTCAATAGTTTTATTTTT
>PVJD01013742.1:0-32483 GCA_004026545.1 Mormoops blainvillei | reverse complement strand
GTTACACTTCATGTTGTCCAAACAATTTCTTAGGCTCTTCTCATTCTTTAAGTATATTTTATTGATTATGCTATTACAGTTGTCCCATAATTTTCTCCCCTTTATTCCCCTCCAACCTGCACCCCCATTTTCCCCCTTCCCAGTAGCATCCCCTCCCCCCTTTAGTTCATGTCCAGGGGTCATACATATAAGTTCTTTGACTTCTCCATTTCCTATTCTATTCTTAACCTCCCTGTCTATTTTGTCCCAACCAATTATACTTCTTATGCCCTGTACCTCTTCTCCCTTTCTCCCCCCACCCATACCCACTGCAACCCTCCATGTGATCTCCATTTCTGTGATTCTATTCCTGTTCTAGCAGTTTGCTTGGTTTGTTTTTGTTTTTGTATTTTTAGGTTCAGTTGTTGATAGTGGTGAGTTCGTTTTTATTTTACTGTTATTAGTTTTGATCTTCTTGTTTTTCTTAGACAACCCTCTTTAATGTTTCATATAATAAGGGCTTGGTGATAATGAACTCTTTTAACTTTATCTGGGAAGCACTTTATCTGCCCCTCCATTCTAAACGATAGCTTTGCTGGATAGGGTAATCTTGGATGTGTGTCCTTGCCTTCTATGACTTTGATACCTCTTTCCAGCCCCTTCTTGCCTGTAAGGTTTCTTTTGAGAAATCAGCTGAGAGTCTTATGGGAACTCCTTTGTATGGAACTCTCTCTTTTTCTCTTGCTGCTTTTAGGATTCCCTCCTTATCTTTAATCTTGGGCAATGTAAGTATGATGTGCCTTGGTGTGTGCTTCCTTGGGTCCTACTGCTTTGGGACTCTGAGCTTCCTGGACTTCCTGAAAGTCTATTTCCTTTGCCAGACTGGGGAAGTTCTCCTTCATTATTTTTTCATAAGTTTTCAGTTTCTTGCTCTTCTTCTTCTCCTTCTGGCACCCCTAAGATTCAGATGTTGGAATGTCTAAAGTTGTCCCAGAGGTTCCTAAGCCTCTCCTCATTTTTTTGATTTCTTGTTTCTTCTTTCTGTTCCAGTTGAATGTTTATTTCTTCTTTCTGCTCCAAATCGTTGATTTGAGTCTTGATTTTCTTCCCTTCACTGTTGGTTCCCTGTGTATTTTTCTTTATTTCAGTTTGCATAGCCTTCACTTTTTCCTTTATTTGTGACCATATTCAACCATTTCTGTGAGTATCCAGATTACCAGTGTTTTGATAGTTTGCATCTGATAGTTTGTCTATCTGATAGTTTGTCTATCTCTTCTGATAGTTTGTCTATCTCTTCATCACTTGGTTGTATTTTTGGAGCTTTAATTTGTTCTTTTGTTTGGACCGTATTTTTTTGGCTTTGGAGTGACTGTTATGTTATAAGGGGCAGAGCCTTATGTATTTTCCAAGGCGGGGCAAATCTGATAGTTTGTCTATCTCTTCATCACTTAGTTGTATTTTTGGAGCTTTAATTTGTTCTTTTGTTTGGACCATATTTTTTTGGCTTTGGAGTGACTGTTATGTTATAAGGGGCAGAGCCTTATGTACTTTCCAAGGCGGGGCAACCCACTTGCTTGCTTTGTGGTGCTATATGTGGGGAAGGAGTCCAAGAGGGAATAATGCTGCTTAGTGGGCTCTTGACTTTCAGTCACTTACCCCACTACCCACAAGCAAATTGGGCCCTTTGGGTGCTGGTTCCTGGGTGGGTGGGTTTGTGTATGTTGTAGGACCCTGAAGGTTCCTCCAACAAACTCTCCTGTGAGGCTGGGAGTTCCTCCTGCTGCTGCAACCCCCACAGGTTTTTACAGCCAGAGGTTTTGAGGCTTTCTTTTCCTGCACTGGAAACCTGGGCTACACGCTCTGTCTCGCTCCCCTGTTGTTCCTCCCTGTTTATCTGCACTCAAGTGTGGGACCACCAGCTGCCATCTCCCCTGTCTGGTCCTCCAGCTATCTCCTTGCCATGTCCCCTTTGCCCGGCTGCTCATCTCCATCCCTCCTACAATCTGGATTAATGTTTCTTCTTTAACTCCTTGGTTGTTGGACTTCCATACAATTCAATTTTCTGGTAGTTCCTTTTTTTTTTTTTTAATTTGTTGTTGTCCTTCCTTTGGTTGTGCAAGGAGGCAAAGCGTATCTATCTATACCTCCATCTTGGCCAGAAGACTCGCTCTTCTCATTTTTTAAAATCCTTTTTTTTCTTTTTGCTTCTCTGCCTTTATCTACTTTGTCTTCCAAATCACTGATTCGATCCTGCTTCATCTAACCTACTGTTTTTTTGTTCCAATGTATTGTTTATTTCAGATACTGCATTCTTTATTTCTGACTGGTCCTTTCTCATGGTTTCTATGTCTCATTTCATGCTGTTGAGTATCTTATATCATTACTCTAAACTCTCTCTCTGGTAAATTGCTTGACTCCATTTCATCTAGTCTTCTTTTGGAGAATTCTCCTGTTCTTTCATTTGGGATCTGTTTCTTTGTCTTCTCATTTTGCCTGCTTCTTTATATTTTTTGCCTTAATTGTTAAACTACTGAGTGATATAGCCTTGAACTGTAATTAGCAACCAGGCTTAAGCAGCACAGGGTGGGGAGTAATTCCCGTGAGTGGCGCTATTTCTTCCCCTCGGACTGATGCCACTTGGAGAGGAGTGGTCTGCCTGAGAAAGATGCCTTCTGCAGTATGGGGAAATGACTCAGGGATCCTGCCAGCTATTCCTTCTGTTCTGTCAGAGCCACCAACCCCAGACTCTCCTCAAGCATCTCTAGTTCACTCTGCCTTCCCTCTTCTAGAGCCCAGGGTAAGCGACTGCAAATGAACTTTTGTGCATTTGCCACTTAAGAGGCTCTTTGCATCTCCAGCCCTCTCTTTCTGGCAGACAGAAACCCTGCTGCTTTTCACAACTTGATGTTATCTGGGTTCCTTTCTCACTGTGGTCTGTAAGCTGGTGAACCCAGCTTGGGGTGAGACCCCACACTTCTAAGGGGTACCCACCTGGCCATTGAAATATCCCTCCAGCACTTCAGCTGTCGCCCATGGGAGCCCAGCCAGCCCTTTCATGCCTCCTCCACACTTGCTACCAGTCTTCTTGTTGTGGTGAAGCAGTTTCTTCTGTCTTGATTATAAGGTTTCTCTCCAGCTAGTGTTTAGCTGGTTATTCAGGCTGATTTCTCTACAATTTAGTTGTAATTCCAGATTGGTCCTGGGAGGAGGTAGTATAGTTACTTCCACTTACTCCTCTGCCATCTTGGATCTCAGGGGAAAGTTTCTTAATCTCTCTGTTCCTTAGGTTTGTTTTTTTTTTTAATCTGTTAAATGGAATTCATAACCAGATTTACCTCACAAAATTTTATGAAGATTATAATGAGTAAAATACACATGAAGCACGTAGAACCAAGACTCCTACAGAATACATACTCAGTGAGCATTCTTATTGTTCCTGTGGTTATCATATACTTCAGATAATGAGGCTTGGGGTAAGATTTGATTTGAGAAAGGGTTCTCTTTTTGAGAAAAAGTTTATTACTTTCCTTAATTTCATAGATGGGGAGACTGTGACTCACCTATCATCATGTAGTTAGTAGCAGAGTGATAATAAAGCTTTGGGACCCCTGACTCTCAACACAATACTTTGTCCCCTGCCCACCTCACCCCCAATCAGGTACTTTGGACATCCTAGCTTTCTTCCTGTGTTAGTCATCATTCCTCAGGTTACAAGTGAGGGTGAACAATTCAAATTGACCTAAACAAAATAAGAATTATCCAGCCTTGGTCAACCTTGTACTCAGATCTGCTAACTCATAGCTTCTTAGATTAGCATCACCCAACCTCCTTTCCAGAGAAAGCTTTGTCTTGCAATTATGGCAACAATTCATGACTCACTCTCATGCTCTTCTTGGCCCAGTGTGGGTATACGGGCACACTGCTGAACTAATTATTGTGGCCAAGAGGTCCACATGCTCGACTAGCCGGGAATGGATGAAGCGCCTGGTTCTGCAGCTGGAGATGAGTGGCTTAGTCCTTGGCACATACGGCAGTGGTTTTGAACGCAAAAGAGGATGCTCCCTAAAGGAAGACGGAGAAGAGAGAAGTGACTATTGGGAAGGTAAAAACAATAGATGTTATTCTTATTTCTAAAAATGAACTTAATCCCCAAAGAACAGAATACCTCAAAGTAATCAGTCCTATAACTTAGAAGAGCTGGGCCATTTCACTTTACATTACCAAACGGTTCGCTGCCAGCTATATTCAATCTAACCCCTTCCTTTGCTCTTCTCAGTGGCTGACGTGTGTTTCTTGCCCACATGGCTGCTGATTTCTTGTCTTTTTTTCTTTTAACCAAATATTGAGGTTATCCGGTGGGTGCTTTTCTAAATGAGTATCTAAACTTAAAAATGGACGGGGAAGGTTTGATGTGTAACATTTTCAGTGATTTTACATTGTTAACAATAGTCCCAGAGTTTATCAGTATTCAGTTGCAATTTGAGTCTGAATGTGAACCTTTGAGATCCTCTGGGAATATAGCATGCCCCCTGTGACTGCTAAGTAGAGGAGAGTGAGCTATGGGGACATGAGGCCCCCTGTGCTCGGGCTGCCTTTTTCATTCCTAGTGCAATTCTAACTAAGACACTGGTCTCTAAGTCCCTAAATAACTTAACTTCAGTCTTGAAAATTGTACTTCTCCCCATGAGCCACCATCACAATTAGCATGACTTGAAGCACTCAAGATACAGTTTAGAAATTCAGCCTTCAGGGAAAGAGAAGCAGAAACTTCCCATGGAAGGACCTCATTTATAGAATTTTCTATGCCTGGCCTGATTGCAAAGCCCCAGTGAGAAAAAGCCTTCTTTTTATTACGTTGAGTTGCTGATGCTAATATATGGCAGTCAATGTTGTTTGCAATCTATTTAAATTAAACATTATTTTGCATTGTCTCCCTGAAGAGTCTGTCTCAAACACACACACACAAAGCACAATTTAATACATCTAATAAACAACTAACCAAATACATGCCTTTTGCACATTGATACCATTGGAAGTTTCTATGTTTATCTAAGTTTGTTCTATATGATTTCGAAGACAGCAATTTGTACTTATTTGTGCATGAGTAATTCCTCCAGATTCCTTGGAAGTAAAGCCAGTGGCAGACATTGGCTGCTTCTCTGCATATCTCTATGTGTACACAGAGATCTATAAATATGAATGCTCCTACTTTTACAGTCTGAAAATAAAACAATCAAATGCTTTTTTGAATGAAGCTGGCCTTGCTTTTAATTCATACCAGCTTTCTGGGGAAGAAAATACTAATACAACCACCGAACAATCAAGTGTTTTTTTGAACATCAGTGTAATTAGCTGTTTCAAGAAGAGGAAAAATAATGTATTGGAAAGCTCAATTTGAAATAGAGTGAAGCCAAATACCGAATTTCAGTGATGCTCTTTTTTTTTTTTCCCTTTCTCTCTCCCTCTTGCTTTGATTTCCCGGCAAGACATTATTTTATGCCTTTGTTCTCCTTTCTATGGCCCTAATGGTCTTGGCATAAATTTTGTCAGGTAGGTCGGAAACCTCCTATCTGGGTATTTCTTGTTCTTTGGGACGGTGTTCTTAGAAATAACCAAACTAGTGGTCTGTAGAGAGGGCAACCCCTGGAAAGTCAGGGTTACCTCTCCTGCCAAGCCTTGGAGAAACATTTCTGCCTTCTCCTTCCTCTCCATCCTTAAGGCCCTTGAATCTCCTCCATTTGCAACCCCTTCCTGCTCAAGAAAAGGATATTAGGGTGGGCTTGGAGGAATATGGGAAGGCTACGAGAGGACCCCCCTGCCAGACCTGAGCTAGAACCCCCTCCTGGAGTTCTTTGTCTTTTAAACTTTGTCTGTGGAATAAAGCATTTTTGTCCCCAGTGAAAGGGATTCCTCTGTGAGCAGGATGGGGAGCTGTTTGTGTGTTGGGAGTCTTTTCCTGGGGGAAGGGAACTAGAAGAACAAATAACGCAAACATAATAAATACAGCTGGTGAAAGCTGGGATTTCCAAGTGACTGTAGCAGTGTTCCCTAACCATAGCCCTGGTTGTTAGGAGTTAAAACACCTCACTTTGCACCTGACTTAATGAGGACCCTGAGGGAAGAGTTGTTCTGGCTGATTGGATTAAATCTCTGTTCACTTTCTGATTTGCACCTGAAGCATGAAGGCAGCTGAACAATAAAGATCCTTAATAGTCCAGTTTTGCTTCACCATCACAATACCTGAAATACACCTGGTTCTATTAATATGTTGATTTTCACTCATTACTATAGCTTTCTAATGAAAGCTCATATTACAGATTATGGACATTAAAGAGGAAAAGCAAACCAGTGGGAACATTTGCATTGGAATTTAATTTCTAGAAGGCTACTCATTTAAAGTTCCTTTGTTATTTTTTCCTCAAATATGTAAATGTATTGCAAAATGTTAAAGAAAATTATGTTTAAAACATGTCTTGAGACACGGAGTACCATCAGCAGTAATTATCTTTCCTCTAGAAATGATAACAGGAGTAAATAAGTCTTCTTTCCCGATTGGTAGCTTCTGTGGCACTTAGGAGAAATCTGAAATAATTTACTGTGGTTTCGTAGCTTCAGTATTGGGTACTGCCTGACTCTTAGCCTCTTTTTTGTTCTCGCATTCTAGTTACTACGGACTTCTTTCAGCCCCTGAGGCCACCCTACTTATTCTTGCTTCCGAGGGCCCGTATGTGCCGTTTCCATAGCCTAGAACACTCTGCCCCACCGTTCATCTCTGCTAACTTTTCAGGTTTCAGCTGAAACATGTTTTCTCCTGGACCACCGAAGAGGTTGTTTCCTTGTTATTTATGCCTTTAATATTCTGTCCAACGTTTAACCCGCTTCCATATTTATAATTATTTTTTCAATATCTTTCTTTGTCATTAGAATATTAGCTTCCTGATATTACCGGCATTGGGGTTCTTGGGTTCCCCAAGATGGAAATTGAAAGGAAACCCCAGAGAAATTTCCAGACAGGTTTTATTAAGCTTATGCTTGAGCCCGAGGGAGGCAGCACAGAGGAAAGTAGGGTTCTCTGAACTGGCTTGGGGGCTGGGTCTGCTTGGCTGCTTTTATAAGAGGACAAAGCAGACTTGCAGAAAAAGGCGGGCTTTTTGAAAAAGGCAGGCTTGTGGAATTTTCCATTTCAGGGTCAGGAGACTTCCTTTTCCAGCTGTGTTGTCTGGTAACTATGTTCGCACCTGTGCTCTGAGGGCAAGATGGCAGACTGCTCCTTACTACCATCCTAGGAATGTTGTATATCATTCAAACCTGGATCAACTACGTATTCAGGTTAGTAGTTTAAGCAGGTGGGAGGGAGATAAAATAAACTACCTCTGTGTTTCTGAGGAGGGAGTAGAGGGGTGGCGACAGTTTTTCGGTCAGCTTATCCCGTGTTCCTGCGGACCACAGTTTCTTAACTTGGCTTCCTGACCACCCAGTATTTTTCATTCTTAGGCCCAATTCCCTCCCTATGCTGTCTCACTGAGGGAAGGCACTATGTTTTTCGGGGTTTTTTTGTTTTGTTTTGTTTTTTTGTTTTTTTGCTTGTAGCTATCAGCACCATCCTTGGTACATGCACAGGATTTGGCATCATTTATGTGTGAGAGAGGACAAGAAAGGGGTGAGCAAATCTAATGTTAAAAACCATGGCTTCATTTTTCATTTAATTAGCTCAGAATAAGCTTCATTTTCTTTCAAGTATAACCTTAAAAACCCTCCTGATTGCTCACAGTGTTCCTCGTAGTTGCTTTCAAGACCAATTGTGTGAGTCTAAGAATAAAATATTTAAAAAATGGGCCTTAGCTTCACATTGGTCCTTTCTTCTGGTCTATGGTAGAAACACTGATTTAGCCCCGTTTCTTCCCCCAGCCTTCAGGATATTCAGTTAGTTCTGAATAGAATGGTCCAGAAGTTTTGACTGACCTGAAAATGAAGCTTAAACTGAGCAAAGAATTCTCAGTCCCCTTGATTTGATTATAATAACACTGCAAACTTCCATGAGGTCCAGAGTACAAGTTCTGCCCGGAGAAAGTCCAGCCATTATTAATATAATGAGAATGGTTTGTGCACGTCAATGTAACCTGGCAGGCAGGGAGAATGGACTGAAACGCGCATGTGTGAACCATGACAATGTTACTGTACTAGTCAGTGCAGGTGGTAGATGCTGTTGAGCGAGCCTGTGTACAGTGTGGTTATCACATTCAAAATGGCTGAAAAGTAGAGCAACAAATCTGCATCAAATTTTGTGTTAAGCTTGAACACTCCTCAGCGGAAACTACTTGGATGATTCAGAAGGCTTTCAGAGATGTTGCAATGATGCAGCATAAATAAAGGTGTGGCACAAAAGCTTCAAAGATGGTCGAGAATCTGTTGAAAGTGATCCACACTCTGGAAGGCCTGCAACGAACCGAATACCTGAGAATGTTGAACGTGCACAGTGCAATCAACGAAGATCAGCGACTGACATTGCAATAATTAGAAGCTGATCTGGGGATTTCAAAAACTACTGTGTTGGAGATTTTGATGCAGGGTCTTAGCATGAAATGTGTCATGGCAAAATTTGTTCCACAGCTTCTGCTACCTGAGCAGGAGGAACATCGTGCTGCAGTTGCTAATGGCTTGATTCAAACTGCTACCAATGAACCAGGTCTCCTCAAGAAGGTCATAACCGGAGATGAATTGTGAGTCTATGGCTGTGATCTGGAAACAAAGGCTCAGTCGTCCCAGTGCAAGTTGCCTGATTCTCCACACGCAAAGAAGGCGCGGCAAAGTCGCAGCAATATCAAGACCATGTTAGCTGTGTGTTTGATTGGAAAGGTGTTGTGTGTTACGAGTATACCCCTCCAGGCCAAACAATAAATAGGAAATGCTACCTCAATGTTCTTCATTGGCTGAAGAGATGCAATACAATGAAAAAGCCGCAGCTATGGGCAGATGGTGATTGACAGCTTCCTCATGACGGAATACCTGCTCATGCATCATGTCTTGTGCAGAGTGTTTTGGCAAAACATCAAATTACCCAGGTGACTCAGCCCCTCTATAGCCCAGATTTGGTGCCCTGTGACCTCTGGCTTTTCCCAAAACTAAAATCACTTTTGAAATGGAAGAGATTTTAGACTGTTGATGAGATTCAGGAAAATATGACGGGGCAGCTGATGGTGATACCAACAAAAGATTTTTCAGAATGTTTTGAGCAGGGGAAGAGACGCTGAGAAAATGATGGGAGGTCCCAAGAAGCCTATTTTGAAGGGGACTGAGGTGTTATTGTCCTATGTACAATGTTTCTTCTATCTTGTATGTTCTTGAATAAATGTCTCTGCTTTTCATAGTACATGGCTGGATACTTTCTGGACAGGCCTAGTCAAATTTTGTAAATCCTATGCATCAAATTCTGAGGCTCCAGGTAGGCTGGTTGGCATTGAGTATTTAGAACCTAATAATAGGACCCACCAGGCTTGTATCTTCCTTCTGGTCCTTTCCATAATAGCTCGCTCTCTCCAGTCCCATGGAATCAGATCAGGTGCCGAGACTTTCCTTTTTGCTGGATGATAAGCCATCTCAGCTGCAAAAATATTCAGTTTACTCTCGATTTAATCTTATTGCTCAGTTAAGTCTTTGCTACATACTTTTAGCTCCATAAGAACTTTTTAATATTAATGCAGTTTTATTTTGGACTATTAAATTGTTTGAATTTTAATCAGCATTTAAAAATTATGTTATCAACTTTTAGCTTCAAAAATGTTTTTGAAGCATGTGAATTCTGAGTACTCTATACATATCCTTAAATCTCTATAGGTGGTGGTCACACTGAATCAAATAACAATTTTTAGTGGAAAGTTACACCTTTGAAAATTTACACAGGAAATAATGCTTTGATCAATTTAACAATAAGCATTTTAATAATTTACTTGGATAGCACAAAAACTTACAAAAATGGGAAAACTTCCTTTTTACCACTACCCATTTCCCCTTCTTTCTCATTCAAGCTTACCGCGGTATTAGCAACTTCGGAAGTCTTTTGTCTAAATGCTGAGTAATAGCCTTTGAACCTCTCACAGTGGTCCAGGAGCTGAAGGGTGAGATGATACCCAAGACTTACTTTCGTAAGTCTTATTTTGACTTACAAAAAATTAAAATTTGTGCAAGTTAGGCAGTGTCTGGATTTATTAATTTACACTGTGCTTTTTTCTAGAAGTGATTTCAAACAGACTAAAATGATATATGAGATGCCCCAAAATAACATGGGTTAGAGTTGGATAAAAGAAGCAATAAAAACAGCAGCGAACACAAAGTGATCTGGGAGTAAGCTAAAGCCACACACCGAGGGAACCACCAGCACCGATGACAGGGAGCCCATACTTGCAACTCTGATTCCCGGTACCAAGTTAGCACAAACTAAATTGCCTTAGAAAACAAACTTCTGTATAATTAGCATCTCCTCCCAATTTACTCAATTGAATTATATGGGTTGATGCTCCTCAGGAGTAGCTAAATTGACAGATTATTTTCTGCTTTCTGTCCAACTGTTCAAGAGATCGCAAGCTCCTGGAGGCAGCAGCTCGGTTTCCTTTGTAACTGTGGCATCTGACGGAGCGCCCAGCACATGGTGGGCGCTGAATTAACCCTGGTTAGCTGACTGAGTCAATGGGGGAACTCAGTAGTATGAATCAGGTGACCTGCCAAGTCTGAATAAGGGCTAAACCTTCTTGAATTGATTCTGTTTCCTGGGGTGCTGCTGTGAAGTGTCTGAAGTCTTTGAGTAACTACTCTAAGGAGAATTAGCAAGAAAGAAAGTTCATGGTGGATACACACACACACACACACACACACACACACACATATATAATGTCTTTGATCAGAAGTATGTTGTAGCCCATGTAATAAAATTAAAGTCCTTAGTGAGCAAGAGTATCTTTAACTGACCTGGGGCTTGAGGGAACCTGAGATTTCACCCATCGTCTCGCTACTATCGCCAGTGTTTTCAGGTCAGCCCCATGGGGGAAGAAGGGGTAGATACAATACTTGGGTATCGTCTCATCCTTCATCTCCTGGACCACTATAAGAGGTTCAAAGGCTATTATTCAGCATTTAGACAAAGGACTAGGAAGGAGGGAATCACTGCTGTTTCCTCTGGCCGCTCGACATCATGTACCATGGCCTTTTCCGATTCCCCTTCTTCTATCACGTTCTAGATCTTTCTCTCCATAGGAAGACTTACCCCATCCAGAGTCCTGGTCTACCCTTCTGATCCTTGGAACAAGCATTCTTTTTTTCCATATCAATATTCCAGTATTAGTATTAGTCCCTAGCATTCTCTTTTTGATTTTCCCTTGGAAGATACATAGGACAAAACTTGACAAAATATGACAAAAGTCCCCTGGATATTAAATATCACGGCAATTTTTTTCTGCTTTATAAATTCTGTAGCGTAGCAGTGGGCAATGTGTGTGTTGGTGCCTATGTAAGTAACCTCCGGCGGGGGAAGGAGGGGTGAGCAGTGGGGCCAAGAATCATGGTGGCAGAGGTGGTATGTCTGTGTATAAAGATGGTCTGGACTTCTGCTCTGGGTTGCGGCTGGTTTTCTCCCAGCAGTGTATCAAGAGAAAAAAGACTTGTGTAGTTCTCATCTCCTCACCTGAATTTCTTCCAGAAACTTCTGCCTGGTTTACTGAGTAGTTCCTGTCTCTTCTATTAACATAAATGTAACCTTTGCAACCTAATTGTCTTGACTTATGCTAAGAAAAATTTACTTTCTCCACATCCCTGGTTCTAGTTCAAATACTCCTCCATTAACTGGCAAAGAATAGTTCTTCTTGCTAATAATCTGATTGTCCCTTAACTCCAGGGGATGGTGTAGAATTTCTTTTTGCCTTGTTATATTCATCAAAGTAGATAATTTACAAGAGTGTTTTGATAACTACATAACTTCTTTAGCCCGTGAGGACATTGATGTGATCATATGTAGTCCTCAATGTTCATTGTGGAACTGAAGACTGGTGACTCAGTGTTTACTGAATCGCCCTTCATTTCACCAAGATTTTTCACACAACATGCTCTGATTGGCAGCCCTCTCCTTTTTTTGATGCCAGCATATTTTGATGATGGTGTATGTTAGGATACTTCAGATTATCTGTCACTGAGAAAGTATGCCCTACAGATAAAACAAATAGGGCCAAATATTAACAGTTAATGAGTTAGGTACAGGGTGTATTTTTATATTCATTATACCATTCTCTGAATATTTTCGTATATTTGAAAAAATTATAATAAACAGTTGGCAAAAAGCTATGTACTGTCAGGAGACATAAAATATCAGTGAGCAGAACACATTGGGATGAAGGGAATGGAAACTTCATTCAGGTATAAATCCATGTCCAAATATCCTGCTACTAGACATTGTATATCTAAATGCTGATGAGCAATTAAACATTGGCTTTGAAGCTACATTAGGGGGACTTAGTGAAACTCTGTAAACTCTCTGTAGGGGTGAGCTTTTTTCATCAAAATTTTCCTTAACTTTAAGTGCTTTACCTTCCTGGAGTCCTGTCTAACCTGGGGTCCAAGGTAGGGTGGCACGTGGTAACTATATTTTTTCAAGTAAAGAAATTTGTTATTGAATTTTTTTCCACACCAAAGGGGGGTGAGTGTCTCCCTTTTTTTCACAGTGACCAGAAGTAGACCACATGCCTTTACTGTTACTTCTTTACAGAATCTGACAAAATAATGACAGAACTTCCTGAAAAAAATAATGGAGAAATCATAAAAGATGTCGGCTTCTTTGCTCAAGCAGATCTTGAGAAGGGCATAACAAAAGAGAATGTAGGGTTACGTGGTTCCCTTTTTAAGAATGGGGAAAAGATGTCTTTGAGAGGGAAATGACTCCAGAAACGGCATTCTGGGACCAGGAGACGTGTTATTTATTTCATAATTTTTGAAGTTCCAGGATAGAAAAAAGTCAATATTTATTAAATGTTTAACATATTATAAACAAGGGTTAGCACACTATGGCCTGTGGTCCAAATCCAACCTGCCGTCTATTTTTGTGTGACCCATAAGTAAGAATGATTTTGACATTTTTAGGTGTCAAAAAAATCATAAGGCTTTTCATGAGAACAGCTGTTCACGAGTTGAGGACACTGAAACTTGGCTTGCAACACCTAAAATATTTACTCTTCGTCTCTTTGCAGGAAAAGATTGCCAAACCCTATCGTATACTCTATTAAACACACTGAGTGCATTATTACGTTTAACCTTGGCAGCAACCCTAGGAAGCAGGCACATTTGCTTTTCCCAGTTGACAGGGGGAAGTAGGCTCAGCAAATGTAAGTAACTCATTCAACACCGGAAAACAAGTACATGGGCAAGTTGGAATTTGAACCTGAGTATATTCCCTCCAGAGAAACAGAACCAACAGGGTGTGTGCGTGCGTGTGTGTGTAGATAGCAATCTTAAGAATTGGCTTGTGTGATTATGCATTCTGGCAGTACTGAAATCTGCAGAGGGTGGGCCAGCAGTCTGGAGAGCGAGGAGGAAGCCAATGCCGCACTGCAAGTCCGAAGGCAGTCTGCTGGCAGAACTCACTCTTATTCAATGGAAGCCGGTCTCTTATGCTATTCAGGCCTTTAGTTCATTGGACAAGGCCCACGCACGTTATGGGGGGGAGGGGACAGTCTGGTTCAGTTGAAGTGCACTAATTAAGTAGTAATCTCATCGAAAAAACACCCTCACAAAAACATCCAGAATAATGTTCGACCAAATATCTGGCCCAATTAAGTTGACACATTAAAATTAACCATCACATTGGTTCTATCGGACTGTTAAGAATACTTGGTTACGCCCCACACTAAAAGCCTTTTGGGTTGCCTAAAAAAAACCCCGTAAATAAAGGATTGTCTCTTAAATATGGGTTGGAAATGCCCACCAGCTTCCCTCATCCTTGCCTGAGTGAAATGAATTTTAACTCAGAAGTTCTAGAAAAGTTACTACTCCTAGAAATGTGTCAGGAGAATCAAGTGGGCCTAATTTTTTTGTTTATGCCTTAGGACTCTTTGAGCACATTTCCTATACTTTTTCCATGTGGAAATAAATACATAGTCTTGGTGCAACTCAGATTGAAAATTACATTTAGGAAAATCTAACTATATAGAAAGGATTCCAGTAATCTATGCTTGTCTATTTCTCTTGATAGAAAATTTTGGAGTGGCATATTAATGTGTTTAGATTATGACTAACTGATATTCTTGGACTCCAAATATTTTAATTTGCAGTCTTAAATCTGAAGCAAAAATAGTCCTAGAAATTCCTAGAAATCCCCTGGCAATTAATGCATACTAATCATTCTTTTAAAATAAAAATTTAGTGCAGAGAAATAGAGCATTTTAATATTTCTTAAGAAGACCTTGTAAAGCTAATTTACAGTAACTAAATTATTTTAATAAAAGGGGGTCTTGAAAGCCTGGTTCGTGTGTTTTCTAGAATGCAGAGCCCAAAGGAACCTTCCCTGATGCCTCATTTACCCTCCTTTCTCACACTTGTTATGCAGATGAGGAAATAAGCGCTCACAGTCAAGACAGGGTCCCTGAGTATCTGCCGGTTTACAGCCCAGCGGTTTTCCCTTTGCTCAAACCACAGCCCGACCACCATTCCCTCATACATCTGCTTGGTCAAGTCAAAGGTCATTTCAGAAAATGGAACTGAATAAAACATCAGGAATTGTATGAGCTGATATTAAAAATATTTGTGTGATCGTGTTTGGCAAGTTTTAACAGTGGTAATATATCAAGATTTTAATTTGCTTGGTGATGTATCTGTTCACCCATAAGGTGTTTTCCAGTTTGTTTGGCTATGATTTACTTCTGCTGGTGTTCACTTTGATTTCATAGCTAATGTATTTACAGAAATTCAGGAGCAGGTGTTTGTGATTCAGCAGTGCCTCAGCATCTAATTCCTTATGCAAGTTAGTAGGTCATGTATCATATTTATAGGAACTCCATTACATTCATAATAGGGTGAATTTTTTCCCTGGGCAAAATCTTAAAGTTTATCAGGGAAATTATGTATTCATGGCCATGTACATAAAAGTTTATAATTCTGAATTTCAATTTCTTTTTCCCCCTCCTTGTTCTTTTTGGATTATATCACTGTTTGAAAAGTAAAGCATTGAATAGTTTTTCTTCATAAATTCCCAGCTTTGTTTTCCAGCATCCCAGTGGTGGGAGGTCATGATTTAGGTGTTCGGAAACCATTTTAAGTAAAAGTATTCTTGGCACCTTAGGTGAGGGGTCGATAGGACACCGAGTGAGGCCTAAATAATGCCACAGGATGTTGGGGTAAAGAACTAGTTCAACCTCCTGGGTCTGTAGACCTTGCTGTTGCTTCAGGGCTATGAACAAGATGCTAAAACATACTGTTGATCCCTTGCCTCAGAGAGCTGCATTAAGGCTTAAACTGAATCCAGGCACGACACCTGGAAGTATTTTTATCCTCTTCACTCCAGGCTGGACCTGAACTGCAGACTTGGAGGTGAAGTGTTGTACAGCCCAGGTTCAGTCCCTGGAGTCAATCAAGCTCCTTCTGTCTAGAGTTTCTATTGTGCAGGTGTCTGAGACGGATGTTAAACGGTGCTGTGGAAAAACATGATGTTTTTGCTACTGTTGGCATCAATGGCAGTAGTGACATGCTGTGGGTTGACTAGAGTTCTTCTATTTTATTAAAATAGAGTGCAAATTAGCTTTAATATCATAAACCAAAATCAGAAAGCTAGGCCATGATCTACACAAAAGAGGGGACAGTTTGATTATACATTTCTGCAGAAAAGAGACATAAATATATTTTTTTAAAGGCTTGCCAGCACCACTATTCGTAAGCGTGTGTTCAACAGATAGTCTAATTGCTCCATTTATAGTAGCAGGACATGCGGTTTCCTTTAAAGTTATTTGCCTGCCTGCTAAGTTTTGGAGGAGACAGTGCAATTGCTTTTCAATCCTGAGGGCTACTTGTCTTAAACATTGCTTCTGTCTCCATGACAAGTGTTTTATTGTCACTTCTGACTGGATTCCTATTTTGTGCAGTCAGTTGTTTGTCTTGACAGAGCTCATGCATTCCAGTGAAGGCTCGAGAATATTTCTAAAACCCTTCAGTTATTATGGCTCTTCAAAAATTGACTGGTGTGTTCTGTATTTCTTTATGAGTGAATAAGACAAACTGGAAACAATTCTGTGGCTTATTCCTATTCGCTGAACTACAGTCATTTCTATCTGCTTAGCATTTTCCTTTCAGTCAGTCGGTTAGATAGTAAAGGTAGGCACATTCATTCATTCACTCATTTTTTCATGTATTTATTGAGCACTGCTGTGTCAGGCATTAGGCTTGGTCCCAGGAATCCCAAATACAAAAAAGCACTATCCTTGACTTTTAGAAGCTTCTAGATGTTTCCTTCTAGTAGTCGCTAACAAAATCTAACACTGTGAACTCATGTACAAAGTGTAGATGGAGAAGCAGGGAAGGATTGTTCAAGTCTGCTTGGATATACAGAAAAAGGGTCACAAACAGGAAGAATTTAGAATTACATGTAGAAAGAAAAAATGTTTCCTAGACTGGTTGAGGGAGGATATTGAAGCAGGGGTACTAATACCATTGTTTTATAGAAGAAGAAACTGAAATTAACAAAATCTAACACTTGCTCAAGGTCATGAAGCTGGTAAATTAGAATTCAAGCAATTGGACTGAGATCTATCATTCTGTTCCCATTATACTCACTATACCAATCAACAACTTAGTGTACTTATTGCATGAATTTTATAAATCTTCATAGTCCTATAAGAGCAAGAATGACATATTCATTCATCTAATTTGAATAAGACTGAAGTCTTCGGGAGAGAGAGATATACAAATCTAACTTATGTTTGTAAATTTTGTTTTGCATGTTGTTTTTACTAATGTATAAGCCATATGTAACAAAGTATAAATCTTAAGTGTATAGTTTGATTAATTTTTACAAAATGGAGACACCTAATTTCAAAAACTAGAACACTACAAGCTCCTCCACTACAAATCTTCCTTATGTCAGCTTTTAGTACTTTTACCTCCTATAAATTACCCACTCTTTTGTCTTTATACAAATAAATTAGTTTAACATGTTTTAGAGTTTTATAAAAATGGAGTCACATTAATATATACTCTTGTGTCTGGCTTCTTTTTCTCAACATTATGCCTGTGAAAACCACCCAAGGCACAGCATGGTTGGTAATTTCATTTATCATTGTCCTATAATATTCCATTGTAGAAATATACTATACTTATTTATTCATTCAGTCTGTGAACATTTGAATTATTTTCATTTTGGATCTGTTGGGTTGCTCAAAAAGCTTGTTTAGTTTTTTTCTGTAAAATAAATGACACATTTTTCATTTTCACCAATAATTTTATTGATTTTGGATATTTTGAGTATGTCGGTTATCTCCTGCATGATATAATGTTGATTGTTCTCAGTGAATGTCTCAATTTGATTGCTGTCAACTTCAACTGGTCTACCCGTCTGTGGAGCATTGTCCAATGAGAAATCTCTAGCACAAAACCTCACAGGCCACTTTAGATACGTTCAGTTGATTGGTCATGGCACCTTCTCCATACACTGTACAAATCTTTTTCACATTTCAGTTGCATTTTTACCTTTCTTAAAATAATAAAGCACAGTATACCAAAAATATTGCATATTTTCTTCCATCTTCAATATTAAAATGGCTACACAAAAATTCACCAATTTTGATTTTTTTTAAATGCATGCCGATATGACAGCTGTCACAATACAATCTAACAAAATTATTTTGAATGGAGTTAAAGACAACTAAATGCTACTAGAACCATCTTATGGAAAAAAACAAACAAACTTTTTGTCCAACCCAATATTATGAAAAATACTTCTAAGGATATTCCATGCATGTTTCTGGTGCACATATGTGCACCCTTCTGTTGGGTGTACCTCTAGGAGTAAAGTTTCTGGTTCATCGATTAAGCATATATCCAACTTTAGTAGTTAACTGCCACATGGCTTTCAATCCAGTTCAATTTTCAATGTCTTTTATTATGGTTAATAATTTCTTTGAGTATCATTTAATAAATCTTTGCTTTATTATGGTCCCAAGGCCATCAATATATTCTCCTATATATTCTTCCAGAACAGATATTTGTGCATGATGTCTGGTGTAGTAAAGGCATATTTTTTCCCTTATGTAAGTAAAATTGATGCTGTTTGTGAAAAGATCATCCTTTTCTTACTATACTATAGTGGCACTTTTTTCAAATATCAGGAGATTGTATGAGTGTGAGTCTAATTCTGGATTTTTTATTCTGTTTCACTGATGTCAAATTCTCTATCTGTGTCAAAACTATGCTGCTCCCTTAATTATTGAAACTTTATAGTGCCTTAATATCCAGTCCTAAAAACCCTCTCATTTTGTTGCTTTTCTTCAAGATAGTTTTTCTCACTCTTGGATTTTGGTATTTCCACAAAGAAAGCTGGAATTTTAATTGGGATTGTATTGAATTAGTTTGGGAAGAAATGAAGTTTTATAATAATGAATATACCAATTTATAAATGTGATATATTCTTCTATGTATTTAAGTGTTCTTAAGTTTCATTATGTTCTTTTCTTTCCTATGTAGAGGTATTATACATCTTTCTTTTAATTTATTCCTGGGTATCTGAGGAATTTAAAAAAAAATTTAATCCTTAAAACAGCCCTTATGCCCATCTTATACAGAATATAGTGGATTACAAGCAATATCCTTCTGCTTCTGGGTGTTCCATGACAATTTAATCATTTCAACTTAGAAAATTATATTTAAATTTATGTATTATCTCACAAATACTATGCAGTTATTGGGAAGCACAAGAAATAATGGATCAGGGTGAGGCATCTGTGGATTTTTGATGCTATTGTAAAAGCTCTGATTTAAATTTTTTTCTAATTATTTGCTACATGTATACATATATAATTTACTGATTCTTAATATTATTTACATTGAGAAACATTGTTAAATTATTAATTTGTTGACTAGTTTAAGATGTTTTTAATGCCTATAATTATATCATCTGTGAGTAAGAACGGTTTCATTTTTTCCTATGAACTGAATTCATATGTTGAAACCTAACCCTCAGTGTGATGGTATGAGGAGGGACCTTTAAAGGTGATTAGGTCAGGAGAGTAGAGTTCTTACTAATGGGATTAGTACTTTCATAAAAGGGATCCTAGGGAGCCCCTGTGCCCTTTCTGCCACGTGGGGCACAATGATAAGATGGCTGCGTATGAACCAGGAAGAGGGTTTTCACAAGACACTAACCTGCTGGCGCTTTGATCTTGGGATTTTCTGTCTCCAGAGCTGTGAGAAATAAATTTCTGTTGTTTGTAAGTTACGTAGCCTATGGCATTTTGTGACAGAAGCCCAGATGGACTAAGATGCTTTCCAAGACTTACGTACTTTATTTTTACTTTCTATTGCACTGCTTAGTACCTTCAGTAAATGATAGATTCAGTGATAACTTGTATCCTTGTTTCATTCCTGATCTTAGGCAGAAAGAAAGTTTTACTATGTCACTAATTAAATATGAAATTTGTTATGGGAGTTTTTCATAACCTCTACTCAGATTAAAGATACTCCCTTCTAGTCCTATTTTACTAAAAGTAGAGTGTCTACAGTAGAAAATCACCTCTCCTTCTTCTAGGGGGAGCAGGGGAAAGTTGGTAAGATGTTCTGGAAATGCTGTTCCGCTATGGCTTCCTTCTGGTCAGTGGCACATGGAGGAAGGGGTGGTTTGTCTGTAACAAAGTAGAAGAAAAGAGGAGAGAGGGCTAAGTAGGGATAGACAAAAGAATTTTTCCTCTTTCTTTTTCTTTCCTGAGTCACATTTTTTTCTGTCATCAGCCTCTCAACTAGTCTAACTCCGCTTGACATTCTTGTATTTTTTTCCTCCTTAATTTCCACTATAGATTGTTTACCTATGCTCTTTTTTTTTTAATCCTCAGCTGAGGACACCTTTTCATAGCTTTTAGAGAGAGAAGAAGGAAGAAAGGGTGAGAGGGAAACATCAATTGGTTGCCTCCCGTATGCATCCAAACTGTGGATCATATGTGCCCAGACCAGGGACCAAACCCGCAATGGAGGCATGTGCCCTGACAGGGGAATCAAACCCACAACCTTTGGCTTACAGGACGATGCTCCACCCAACGGAGCCACACTAGCCAGGGTTACATGTGCTTTTGATGAAATAAACAGAGAAGCATTCTTCCAGCCACTTCACTCTCCCTGTTAGCTGGGAAACAACTTTTAATTTGCAGTGTGGGTGACTGGTCATCAGCTCAGCCAATACTGTCCCATAAGCCATTGCAGCAGATGCCTGTTGACTTCACATCCTGGGCAACAAGGTAGGCTCAGTGCTTCATAGCTACCCTCTGGGGCTTTCTACTCCAACTTCTCACATTTTCTAGTAACAGCTGTGCTGCTTAAGTCTCAGTGATTAACAAAGAATCAAATTATTCCCCTGGAATCCTTTAGAATTTCCGCTCGTGGGGCATCTGATGGATCTCTACCTCAGATATGGTTTATCTGTACATCAAGTAATAACTTGCTCTTCTGTCTCTGTTCTCCGGAGTACATTTTAGAGGGGAAAAAAAATCTCCAGGTCATATGATAGGTGTTTCATCCTTGTTAACACAAGCACCTGGTAATGAATCTTTAAATTATTAGTTTCATGCTGAACCAGCTCTATCCCTGGGTTCACTTTGAGAGCCTATAACTTCACATTTGCTTTAGCTTTCTTACGAAAGCTTGAGATTATTTATTTTCTCTGTGTATATTCTTGGCATATTTCTGCCTAGAGGAAGAACAAAATCAATAAGTCCTACAGTTTTATTTAGTTTCTTAAAGAGCAGGATATCTGATCTGTTGGTTGGAGTTGGTTAATCACTATCCTGTACAAATTCATCTTTGGATGGTGATTTTTCCTTACATGTTTTTCAGCTGTTATTTGTAATAGTGTTGTCTAGCTTGCTAACCTTATTCAAAGAATAACTGTTGCCCCTAGTCACATGTTAATGCCTTTTGGTGTATTCCAAAGTAGCCAAAGGTAAAGACTATTTTCCTACACACATATTCTCTTGCTGTTTTAGTCTGTCATATATTGGTCAATCTCTCTTCTGTGTCTTCCAATGGCTTCAGCTTTGGCACTCTTAGCTGTCACTCAGTCTGCACCAATTTGCAGTAAAAGCCAAGTGAGATCCCATGACATGTATTCAATTTCATTTGAATGTGGTGAGTCATGTACACAGGCCTTGGGACACACGAAAGCCGGCTATCCCAGGGTACTGTGCTCTGCTAGGGAGAATCATCCAGCAGTGTGGACAAACCCTTTGCCTTAACTGGACTCTCAGTGCTGCCTGGGGCCATTCTCCATGAAGCTAGTCAGCCACTTCTCCCTTTTGTTTCAATAGCTAGTTCAAACCTTCTCCGCTCTTCAGAGCTCTGCCTCTGCCCCATCCTCCCCTGCTCTCAGCATATGGTCTTGCCTTCTTATTCATTTGGAAAAGCTAGAAATAACTCCCTAACCCTCACAACCCCAAACCACCGGTAAAATGTATGTCCATCAGGACACGTGCTTTCACAGTGTTTGCTATTTTCTGTGAGAGACTGTCTCTCCTGCTGCCAAAGTCTAATTCATCTACCTAATCATCTGTATTGAAGTTTGTCTTCTGACTTGACAGACTCTGGGTCATTAGCCATCCACTTTATATTCTGTTTGCTCCCTTCACTGTATAAACATGTTCTTTAAAAAAAATCTGCTGTCCCTACATCACACTTTAGCTACTGTTGTGTATCTCTTTTCCTTGGTAGCCAGACTTCTTGAAGAGCCATTTACATTTCCCATTTCCCTTCTTTCTGGCCATTGACTGCTCAACTGCCAGTGATTGATCTTCTGTCCCCCAAACAACAATGAAATTGTTTCCACCAATTAACTTCACATTATTAAATCCAGTGGATATATTTCTTTTTCTTTATTTGACAATGTTAACAATTTCCTCTTTCTTGAACTCTCTTCTTTTAAGTATTATAACATTTTTCTCCTCTGGTGTTCCTATTGTATCTCTGAACACTCTTCTCAGTCTCCCTCATTGGATCCCTTTCTTGTGATTTCTCAAAAATGACAGCATTCTCAAGTTTCTTCCCAAGTGCGAGTACATTTCTCCATGCTGACTTCAACGACCACTTACGTCTGGCTGACTCATAACTCTAAGTATACGGTTCATTCCTCTCTGCAAGATTTCACACTCGCTTTCATTCGAGTATTCCTTAGTCACCAGAACTCAGCGTGTCCCAAACTAGTCTCTTTGTCCTTCTTCCTAAGCAGGCTGTTTCTGTATTTATCTTAAAGAATAGCACCCAGAGGCCCAGAAGGAAATCTGAGTCATTCCTGAATTTCCTCCCTTAACCAGCACGCTCTTGTATGCTTTACCGCCTAGACATAGCGTAAATCTCTGCTTTCTCATTGTCACTGCTCTATTTCACCCAATTGGCTACAGAGCTTTCTAGCTGGGCTTTTTAATTTTTATTTTTCTTCAGTCCAACTGGCATAGGAATTCTGCACTCCTCTGGCTCCGGGAAAACTTAGTTTCTAAAGTCTGTAGCTCATCCGCCATTGTTGCTGGAAATGAATTTTTTCTACCTCTCTGTTGTCCAGATTTGCATAGGTGCATTTCTCTAACAGCATTTGAAGCATGTCTCAAAGCTTACTGGCAAAGAAGTTTGGGAAAATCAATATTTAGGTTTTTAGTCCTTGTAATACAGGGGAGAGAAATAAGAGGAAATCAATGGGTGCCAAGGGCCACAGAAAGCATCTGGCACAGGGAGGACTGAAGATCGAGAGGGGAAGGGAAAGCGGTTCGATAAAAAGGGCTGGGATAATAGGATATCCATTCGAAAAACTGAAATTGGATTTCTGCCTCATGCTGTACTCGAATCAACTTACATAGATAAGAACTTTCGAAAAAAGGAAAACTTTAGGGAGAAAATACAGGATAACTTCTTTTTATTTTGGGGGGTAGGGTAAGTTTTATTAAAGTATAAAAGATTCTAACCATAAAAGAAATGATTAATTCAACTATATTAAAATTAATAACTACTATTCACCAAAAAAAATCGGTAAAGTGAAAATACAACAAAATACTAGAATACATTTGTTATACATAGCCATATTCAATATTCAGAATATATATAAAAAAGAAACAAAAACTACCATTTGATAGGAAGCACATGCAAACAAAATTTAAAAAATGGACAAAGAAATGTAAGTGTATGGCCAATAAACATAAAAAAAGGTATAAACTTTTCAACAACCAGAGAAATAAAAATTTTGATCAAATTGAAATATTATACTTATTATGATGGGGCAACCAAAAAAACCTAGAATATATTTATAAAAAAATTGTGTTATTTATTCTCACATGTTTAAATTTCAGTCATCTTCAAAGTACTCTCCACTTGATACAATACACCTATTGAGACATTTTTCCACTGCTCAAAACAGTTCTGAACTTGTCAATTTTGATGATTTTTAGTGCTTGTGCCATTTTTTATTTCACTCTTCCACATCAGCAAAACATTTCCCTTTGAGGATTTTTTTCATCTGGAGAAACAAAAAAAGCCACTTGGTGTGAGGTCGGGTAAATGGTAATGCCGCTTTTGGTCAAAAACTGCTGAACACCCAGGGAGGTGCGGGCAGTTACTCTCATAAGCCATCCGTCATGAAATGGGCAAAGGTGTTGAAAGAGCCTTCGACAAAAAATTCACTGAAGCTGCATGCAGCCTCTCATGACAACACCAGAGGGGGAACTGATACAGATGGGCTTCTAGAACACTCACTCAGGAGGCAAAGTCTATACTACAAAGGGCCTGCCCTCCAGAAGATAATTCTAGTTTTTTTAGAGTCCCCCCTCATATATTGGTAAATTTAATAAGTTAATATTAAGAGTCATACTGATTTCTGCTTCTTACCCACTACATCTTTGTATGTTTTATCTCCTGAATACAACCTAAATCAATTTTTTTCTGATTTCTATTGTCATTGTTTTAGTTCATGAAGTATTGAAGAGAATATGGATCAAAAAGAATCCTTATATAATGGTCTTGTAAGGGTAAATTAGAAAATCACTTTAGAAAACAATTGGGATTATCTTGAAAACCTGACCATGTAAACACAGTATAAGTAATTTCATACCTAATGTCTACCCCACAGAAATTGTTGTATGTGTGCTCAGGCAACAGGCTCATAGAAACCACTTTGTAAGAACCAGTAACTAGAATTCTCTATAATTCACTGTCAAGAGATTGATGTATAAATTATGCAACATTCACAGAATGGAATATTATACAGCACTGAAAACGAATGATCTATAGCTATAGTAACATATGAATTTTAGGAATTTAATATGGAGTAAAAAAAAGTCCTAAAAGACCATAAACAGGATGACACCATTAAAATAATGTTCTAACACAAATATCAAGCGACATGTTTCGATGTACATACACATTTAGTATAGGTATTTTTAAAAGGCTAAGTAAAGATAAACAAAATTCAGAATAGTGCTTTCTCCCTGGTTTAATGAGAAGGAGATGAGATGAGAAAGAGGAGAAATACATAGGTGGATTGAACTTATTCATAATGTGTTTATTAGATAGTAGGTTCATGAGAGTTTAACTTATTATGCTCTATAACATAAATACATGTTAATAAAGTTTTTGTATATGTTAGATATAATATTAAAATATAAAGAAAATCAATTTGTGGTCAAGATCACAGCACAGGCAGACATGGCTCACCTCCTCCCACAACCATATCAAAATTACAACTAAAATATAGAACCACCATCACTCAGAACTGCCAGGAATTGAACCGAATGGAAGTCTGACAGCTACGGAATTAAAGACACCACATGCATCCAGACTGGTAGGAAGGGTGCAGATGTGGGACGGGCTGGTCCCTCACTCATGCATGGCGGATAAAAATTCGGGAGGGAGATCTCCAGAGTGAGGAGTTGCAGCCCCACGCCAGGACCCCCAGCCCAGGATTCCAGTGCCAGGAAGACAAGTCCCCACAAGTTCTGGCTGCAAAAAACCAGCAGGATTAAGTGGGTGGAAGAAATTGCCGAAGCCCCAAGCGGTTCCTCTTAAAGAACCCAGACATGGACTCACCTAGGCAGACTCATTCCCTCTGAGCTCCAACACCAAGGTAGCTGCTTAAAGGGGAGAAACTGCAGTGTCTCGCATCAAGGTGAGCAGAGGACATTGTCCCTTTGTTAAACCCTCTCCTAACAGAACCAGTAAGTTGGTGCCATATCTGAGGCTCAATCAGCCTGGCTAACACTATTCGACATGCCTCGGAGATCCCCAAAGACTCTGCCCCACCCAACTTACTGTCCACCCAAATTGCTTTTCCATATGAATGGCTAGTCTTGGCTCATGCTTCACAACTTTCTAAATCCTATCAAACAAACAATAGCTGGCCTCAGTGAGCCCCAGGCCTGCCACTAGTAGCAGCCAGCTGAGATTCAAAGCTTGGCTTCACCTGGGAATCTCCAAGCCCAGCACAAGTAGCAGCCATTTCAGATTGCTTTATCGCTCAGGCAGGGTGCCCTGGGCAAAACACAGGTTGGGGCCGATCTTGGCCTGCACCACCGAGGAAACCCCAGGGCCAGCATACCTAGTGGACAGGTACAGGCCATGTCAGAGCATTACCACCCTGACCCTGAACAGCTGATACTCCATGGAGGGTGGAGTTTGGTGGTCAGTGGTCACAGCCAGTCCTTGCAGTTGACTGGCCTGGGTAAATCCCTCCCATTGATCTGCCAACAGCAATCAAGGCTCAACTACAACAGGAAGGTATACTCAGCTCACATGAAGTGTGCACCTCGAGTACTCAATTTGGGTGATGGGGGTGCTGTCTCACTGGACCTACAGGACACCTACTACATTAGACCACATTACCAAAACATAAAGTCAAAGCGGTTCTACCAAATACATAGAAAAAAAAACACAGGCTGCCAAAATGAGGCGACAAAGAAACATGGCCCAAATGAAAGAACAGATCCAAACTCTAGAAAAAGAGCTAAATGAAATGGACATAAACAGTCTATCAGAAGCAGAGTTCAAAACACTTCTTTTAAGGATGTTCAGGGAACTTATGAAGACCTCAGCAGTGTAAAAAAGGTCCAGTCAGAAATGAAGGATACACTAATTGAAATAAAGGACAGTTTACAGGGAAACAGCAGTAGAGTGGATGAACCTGAGAGTCAGATAATGATATGGAACATAAGGAAGCAAAAAACAGTCAATCAGAACAACAAGAAGAATAAAGAATCCAAAAAAGTGAGAATAGTATAAGCAGTCTCTGGGACAACTTCAAGCATTCCAGCATTTGCATCATAGGGATGCCAGAAGGTGAAGAGAAAGAACAAGATATTGGAAATCTATTTGAAAAAATAGAGAAAAGAAACTTCCCTAATTTGGTGAAGGAGACAGACATGCAAGCCCAGGAAGCACAGAGAGTCCCAAACAAGATGGACGCGAAGAGGCCCACTCCAAGACACATCAAAATTAAAATGCCAAAGGTTAAAAGTAAAGAGAGAATCTTAAAAGCGGCAAGAGAAAAGAACTTAGTTGCCTACAGGGGAGTTGCCATAAGACTGTCAGATGATTTCTCAGGAAACTTTGCAAGGTAGAAGGGATTGGTAGAAGGGATTTTCAAAGTCATGAAAAGCAGAGACCTACAGCCAAGAATACTCTACCCAGCAAAGCTATCATTTAGAATCAAAGGGCAGAAAAAGATCTTCCCAGGCAAGAAAAAGCTAGAGGAGTTCATCATCACCAAATCATTATGACAGGAAATGTTAAAGGGATTTATTTAAGAAAAAGAAGAAGATTAAAACTGTGAACAATAAAAGATAGATATGCAAAGGATACATATCTATCAACAACTGAATCTAAAAAACTAAGCAAACAAGAAGAACAGGGACAGAATTGTGGATTTGGGGAATGTTCTGATGTTGCCAGATGGGAGGGGTTGTGGGGAAATAGGTGAAGAGGTGAGGGGATTAAGAAGTACAAATAGGCGGGTAGCGTAGAGCCGTGGGGATGTAAAGGACAGCATAGGAAAAGGAGTAACTGAAGAACTTACATGCGTGACCCATGGACACGAACATTGGTGGGGGGATTGCCTGAGGGAGGGGGGCTGCGAGGGGGAGGGGGGCAAAGGGGGAAAATCAGGATAACTATAATGGCATAATCGATAAAATATCATTAAAAAAATAAACTATAAAGAAAGCGGTCCATGTTCTAAGATGTTCAGCTTGATTTTAGAGTAAAGCTACCTTTTTTATTTATTTCATTTTTGATTTTCAATAAATAGATTATGATATTTTAAAAAACTGCCCCCTATCAATCATCTATCTATATCACATGTGTTGTTACAAAATTGCTAAAAATATTACATTTAGCTCAGCTCCAGAATGGCTTACTGCCCACCAAAACACAAAGCAGTGTAATGAAAGGAAATAAACTTTCTGATTTACTAAACTGGAGGAAATGTAACATATATTGAAAAGCGCCTGGGGATTTTATGTGCTAACATCCAGCCGAGGAAATAAACCTGTAAAAATAACAAAGTAGAGTCATCACTATAGGGTTTTGGTTTTCTTTTGAAATCTTAGTACCTTTCACTGTTGGAGATAGTGGGGGAGAAAAACAAAATGAAATAAAAGAGCAGATCATTCACTGTCTGTCTTTAATCCATTATCTCCCCATCCTTTTTGGACAAGGTTCAGATGCTTCAGCCTTACACACAAGGCTCTTCTTAGAGTCTCCACGTTTTGTACCTGTCCCACTTCATCTCAGGTCACATTCCTGGCCTCCACCTGCTCGCACCCTTCTCATAAGCCTAACTCCGCTTTCGGTGGACCTCCGAGTGGGTCCTGCTGTCTCTGCCTTTGTGCCTCTCCTCAGGCTCTTGGCTCTTCCTGGAAGTCGCGTCCTTTCCTTCTTTCCCTCACTGACCTCTCAGCAGGAAGTCTTGCCTGACCCTTTAGTCCGAGGCTCCCTTAATTTCTTATGTTTAACTTTCTTACTGGCAGCTGTCACACTCCAATAAAAGTTAATATTTTGCCTTCTCTGTTAGACCTTAAGCTCTTTGGGATCAAAGATCATATCTTTTTGTTTTTTTAATTACACAGTGCTGCTCAGTACTTATCACAGTGCTTTCTAGTCAATAATGTTAACTGAATCAGTGTGTATGGGGAAGGTACTTCGAGTTTATATTCCTTCAGGACATTGAGTTTTCTCCCACTACCCTTCCCTCAGGCCAAAGTGCTCCTCCCACTCACTGCATCCAGTTAAGTCTTCAATCACTTCCTCTGGAACCTTCCTTACTCTCCTCGAGTACGTCATTTTCCTCTCTGTGTGTCCTTTCATAGCACCATCTATTACTCTCATGGCAGTTGTGCATTTACATCGATTTGCATCATTTTTTTGTGTAATGTTCACTTCTTCCACTAGAATGTAAGTGCCATGGGAGTAGAGACCAGGTCTGCTGTTTTTCACTATTACACTTTTCCTGTATGGCGTACGGTAGTCTCCCGAAATGTCTTTGCTGACTGACTGACTGACTGACTGACTGACTGAATGAATGAATGAATGAACTGCAAGCATTGCTGGAATTCAGGACATAAGGACCATGGCTGATTGTCTGGTAGGAGATGCCCAGCCCAGGAGGACATGGCTTGCTCAAAGACGGTTTTATGTGGGCGCCTGCAGGGGAGAAGGGGACAGGGGAGTGCAGCCTCACGCGCGCTCCAGGTACCACTCTTCTTTCTTGGTCCACAGACTGATGTTTGAGTCTAAAGGAGGAAAGGGTTACAGGACGAAGATAAAGTTCTTCCAACGAGGGAAACTCAGATGTATGAGATGTATTGTACTATGTGAGGGGAGATCCAGAAAACCCAGAATGTATTTATTAAAAGTGGTGTATTTATTCTTACATGTTTAAACTTCAGTTACTTTCAAAGTACTCTCCGTTTGATGCAATACACCTATTGGGGTGTTTTTCCCACGGCTCAAAACAGTTTTTGAACTTGTTGATTTTTTATGCCTTTTAGTACTTCTGCTGTTTTCTATTTCAGCTCTTCCACATCAACAAACTGTTTCCCTTTGAGGACTCTTTCCATCTGGGGAAAAAAAAAACAACCCAAAAGTTGCTCCAGGCAAGATCAGGTGAATAGGGAGGATGGGTTGATGAGGGTGGGTCATGCCCTTTTTGGTCAAAAACTGCTGAATACTCAGTGTAGTATTAGCAGGTATGCTCGTAAATCACCTATCATGAAATGGGCAAAGGTGTTTAGAGTCTTAAAAAAAATTTACTGATCTGAACACAGCCTCTTAGGACAATGCCAGCTGGTGCACTGATACAGATGGGTTCCTAGAACACTCACCTAGTGTGGGGAACCTGTACAATAGGGGCACATCCTCTCGTTTTGTGACCCAGCTGCCAAAGTCACACAAGTTGGGGCTGGGGAGAGAATTTCTCTGCCCCTGCCTAATCCCGTGCGGTGCTTTTAGTGTGGGATGACTGAATGGCACAAGGTGGAATCCAGGAAACCCTTAGTGCAAATGTGAATATTTTCTCTTTAACATCAGGCATAGTGTCAAGAACCAAGCATGTTCTCAAGTGACTTTTGGGGAGAGCCATCCACAATAAAGAGGAGCTGGAGGGGAGAAAAACCAGGTGTACTCTTACGATACAACCTGAGGCAGAAATAACCAACATCCAGAGTCCTGTGAACCCAGTTTTGTGCACCTAGAGTATAGAGCAGTGGAATTAGAGGGTTTTAAATTTTTGATACCTTTCTAGCCATAGGTTTCTGAGGCCTGAAAAAATCAGGGTCTGTCATTATAGTTCCAGAGACAAACTTGTTTCTAAATTATTTGAAGTTTTACACTGGATGTAGTCTCTAATCTCAATCTTTAGTGATGCATTTTGTTGACCAATTTACATAGTTTATAGTTTGATTTGTAAAAAGAGCCCTTTAGTTTGACCATCTGGAAGTAGTACAAATTATTGATGTTAATTACTTCTCTTCCATATTCTGTTTTTGTGATCCTTTCCGTTTTCAGCCTTTGGTGATATGTATGACCTTCATTAATATTTCGTGTTACATGAGACAGCCCCTAGGTCTTCATTAAGTGGGCTATATTGCCAAATGAACATGCCTCAGCCTTTTTGCCTAAACTGCATTATATTTTCTGTATTTTCTTCACATTGAACCTACTTTTATTCTTAAGCCATTAATCACTCTGGAAGCAATCTTTATTATCCATAAGAGAACTGACATCTGTAGACTTTCCTTCACATGAGAACTTCACTTCAGTTGCCAGTGACAACACCTCCATCCTTCAAACAGAGGCTCAGCATTAGACACCAAAGAGGCAAACTGACAAGGTAGGAGGGCTCCACACTGCACATCAAGTGGGGCTTGGGACTGGTTCTGGCTATTCCGCTGACCCCACATGATGAAAGTGATGAGCGTAAAGTAATCAGGTGAAAAGACCCAGAGCTCCCCCTCCCCCTTCCCCCAAACACACACACACACACACACACACACACACACACACACACACAAAGGAGGGAGGAGGCCTAATGTGTATCAGGAGGCCATGGCTCAGAATTTTTACAGGGCCAAGCAGTCTAAGCAAGTCTAATCCTGGTGTCTTCTCCTCCATCTCCTACCTGCAGAAAAATCTCATTTAGTCTGATTTTTCATATTTCATCCCTCCCTCCATCACTGACTTACTTTCCTCTTTGGCATCACTTTAATAGGATACTTTCTGTTCATTGGCTTTCCAACTATAACTTAGACACCTCTCTTCCTACATATTTAAACTATGCGGCCTCAGGCACTTTGAATAACCCTTGTCCCGGTTTAGTCTACGAGGGTCCTTGTGACCACCTTAATTAGCTCCTGTTTAGGCCTGTCAGGCCATCTAGCCCACTGCCTACCTTCAGAACATGCGATCTAGCCATAGGGCACTCTCACTCGTTGGTTCTCTCCTGAGTGCAGCGGGCTAGATGTTCAGGCGCCGAATATCAGTGTCCGTTAACACTCAGACTCACAGGCCTTGTGGGGGACCCCAGACCCGTAACTGAAGGTGAGTATGATTTCTCCTGTTCTAGTTCAATCCGCTGCCCCACCAGGGAGAACTGCCAGTCTGTTACTTCTTGAATTGGGGGACTTATTTGCCAAGTGCATCTGAAGACAAGTTTTTATTTTTTTATAGTTCACATTACTAAACTCATGCGGAAGAAGAGGCATTTTACCTCTTTCTTACCAACTTTTTTTTTTTAAAGAAACTGTGGTTTCTGGTTTTGTTCTACAAAGTATTGGATTGTTACATACTCAGTCTTGGATCAGCAAAGTATCACAGTTAGTTCTAGTTGAATTATTTTAATTTAATCTCTGTGAGAGAATTCTTTCTTTCTATTGATAATTTATCTTTTATCAGTACCTTTATTTTTCATTTTCTTTGTCATCCAGTATTTTTCTTTATAACAAATGGAAACATAAATGTTAATTTGTAACCACCTTTGTTTTTCTCATAGACATAATTTCATTTAATTAATTTTCTGCATAAGTTATCATAGTATTTTACTGATTGGTGTTTCCATATTTATTTAGTAAATTCTTCATTGTTGATCATTTAAATATTGGCACATTTTAAAATATATATTTGGATGTGCAATATTAGTAATCAACAAGCAATGTGCTATAGTTTGGTCATTTAGATTATTTATATTATGTAATTCCTGTGTTTGATTGACTTCTGATCACCAAAAATTCAGAGCTGTCTCATTTTACTGGCCTCAACTGGTACAGGGCATCCACTTTTAAGTGCAAAACCAGGATTATTTCCTTTTGTTGGTCACCTCCGTAAGAGAAAAACACATAAATAGTCAAAAATGTCCAGGGATTCTTAAATTCTGACCTATTTCATAGGTAACCAGGATGGGAATTTAATTTTCTTAGTATTCCTCAGTTTCTCATTTTAGAAACATAGGGTATAAAAATACATGTTTGTAAATCAATAGGAGACAAACCAATTGCATGGGTTTTCTATGGTTAATAGTAACTAAGTACCAAAATTGGGTGGCTTAAAACAACCAAAGTGTATTCTCTCACAGTTCTGAAGGCTGGATGTCCAAAATCAAGGTGTTGGCAGGGCTGGTTCCTGCTGGAGTCTCTGAGGGACACTCGGTTCCATGCCTCTTTCCTAGCTGCTGGTGGCTGCTGGCAGTCCTTGGCTTTCGTTGGCTTTTAGGTGTATTATTTTAGTCTCTGCCTCTCTCTTCACATGACCTTCTATAAGCCTTTGTG
>PVJD01013741.1:0-32505 GCA_004026545.1 Mormoops blainvillei | reverse complement strand
AATCCAATTAAAAAATGGGCAAAGGGCCTGAACAGGCACTTCTCCAAGGAGGACATACAGAGGGCCCAGGGACATATGAAAGGATGCTCAGGATCACTAGCCATCAGAGAGATGCAAATTAAAACCACAGTGAGATACCACTTCACACCAGTTAGGAGGTTGGCCATCATAAGCAAATCAACAAATAACAAGTGCTGGCAAGGATGTGGAGAAAAGGGAACCTTAGTGTACTGTTGGTGGAAATGCAGACTGGTGAGGCACCTGTGGAAAAGAGTTTTGAATTACCTCAGAAAACTAAAAATGGAACTACCTTTTGACCTGGCAATTTCACTGCTGGCTTTATACCCTAAGAATCCTGAAACATCAATTCAAAAGAACCTGTGCACTCCAATGTTCACAGTAGCACAATTTACAATAGCCAAGTGTTGGAAGGAACCTAAGTGCCCAACAGTAAATGAGTGGATCAAAAAACTGTGGTACATTTACACAATGGAATACTACACAGCGGAAAGGAAGAAGGAACTCCTACCCTTTGGGACAGCATGGATGGAACTGGAGAACATTATGCTAAGTGAAATAAGCCAGGTGGTGAAAGACAAATATCATGTGATCTCACCTATAAGTGGAACCTAATCAACAAAACAAACAAGGAAGCAAAATATAACCAGTGACATTGAAATAAAAAACAAACTGACAGTAACCAGAGGGGCGGGGGGAGGGGGACAATGAGGGCATAAGAAGGGGGAGGGTCATCAAGGAATATGTATAAAGGACCCATGGACAAAGCCAAAGTGGGGAAGGACTGAGGGTGGGAGGTGCAGGTATGTGGGGCGGAGAAAAGTGGTGGCGGGAAAATGGAGACAACCGTACTTTAACAACAATTTTAAAAAGAGAGAAAATAGAAAAAGAGTACAGTTTCAGTTTTACAAGAAAAAATAAATAAATTTTGTAAAATTTCATGTCATACCCCAGAAGTCTTAATATTTCCTCCAAAACTAAAATATCTGTATATAACACAAGGATTTCTTTTTTTAAAAGACATTGAAACCAAGCTAACATCTGTTGTGTTTTTCTAAGATATTTAAAGATCACGCAATTGATGGAGAAACTTTGCCATTGCTCACAGAGAAGCATCTTCGAAGCACTATGGGACTGAAGCTGGGGCCAGCACTAAAGGTCCAACTGCAGGTACGGTGGCTTTTCATCGCTAAATATGTATTAATGGTATGACACTTAAGAGAAATGTGACTTTTCTCCTGTTGTAGTGTTCATAATGCCTGTTTAGTCTCTTTATTAGCTTTTCCCCTCTGTGGGTGGTGACACAACTGAAGCAAGGGGACCTGAAAACATCATGTCAGGAAGTAGCGCGCATTCCTAGGTAAAGCTGGAAGGCACAAAGCAGTGGTGTGCTAGTAAATGTTTAACACCCACCTCTCTTCGAAAACAAAGTGGACCCAGAGTTGTAGCATCAGTCAATTTCTGTAGTGGAAATACTCCCACCATGGCTGACAGACTCTTAATGTAATGTCACCGGATATAGAATCAGGAATAGATTCCACCTGGGGCTAAGCTGAGAATGCTAGGTTATTGAAAGAATTAGTACGCTTAATTACTATAATTATTTTGTCTTCAAAGGTGTCTCAACATGTGGAAAGTATGCTCTACAAAAGAAGTTTTTCACTTCCTACCCATACAAAACAAGCATTTGATCAAGCAGCAGATACCTCCCCTCCTCTGGATTTTAATTCCTGGGGTGATACATTGGGCAGTACCTGTTCCCAGGATATAATAATTCCTAAAGGAGTTGAGCGAGACAGTACGAGCAATTAAAGCCCTCAAGAAGCAAGAATCGTCTTAGTCAGTTTTCCAAATAGCCTAGAACATTCTGAAGTGCGTGTGAGGGCTTCCCAGGACCAGATGGAGGCTGAGAGGGAGATAAAGCCAGCCCTCCTGTAGCTGTACGGGAAGAGGTCTTGCCCAAGGGGTTTCCCAAAATGACCTCAGCACAGAGTGGCTGAAGGCATATCCTTGGAAGCACAAGCTAAATGAAGGAGAGACTGTACAAACATTAGAAGAAGCTGCAGGTGGGAGTTTCCATAAGGAAAACTCTGAAGAAGCCAAAACAGCTGATACTGGAGAAAAAAAAAAAGAAGAAGAGCTCTTTAACCGCTCTTCACCCATTTCCCATCCCCCAGAAAGAGACAAACATAACCCAGTGAAGTCAGGAGGAGGCAGAAGACAAAGTGAAGTACGAAACAGAGAAGCTGACCACAAGACCTCCCCTCTTTCTCACTGCAGCCTTCCAGGTTTAAAGCATCTGCCTTAGGTAGGAAAGGGCAGACATTTTAACCTTCAGGTTCGGACTCTATAAGTCAGCATTTTCTTTCTGTCTGACATGACACTATGTTATGACTAAAAGTAACTGGCAGGCTCCTCATTATCTGAGAGGGACATGAAAAGTCATGATACCCAACTCGGATTTCACCCAAGGGGTGGAGTCAAGTTATCTCTGCAAAGCACATTTGAATTGGCAAGATGGAGGGGAGAAGATTAAAGTGGCTTTCTGCGTGTACCTTGTGGAGTTCACATCTGGCAGGGAGCCTCTGAAGGGTACACAAGAAACTGAAGTTTGCTGGGTGTGCGGGGAGGGCTGGGTGCCAGGGGTGTGAGGGAGACTTACTACACACCCTCTTACACATTTTTAATTTTAACTATGGGAATGTGTTTTCTATTTTTAAATTTTAAATTTAAAATAAATAAGCTGTAGCAAGCAGCCTCTAAGATGGCCCCCAACGATCTCTGCTTTCTAACATTCATGCCCTTATGCAATCCCCTCCCATTTTGAGTGGGCCGGGCTTACTGACTCTTTTAATGAACAAAATATGAAAGACACATGGGATGTCACTCTGTGGCTTCTGCCTGGGGTGCCCTCTCCCACTCTCTTTGGAATCCCTGCTCTTGAAGAAGCCTTGAGGCAGCCCTGTAGAGAGGCCCATGTGATGAACTTGGAAATGGCTCTTCTGAGGCTGCCAACAGCCACATGAGGGAACTTGAAGGTGGCTCCTCCCGGCGCCAAGCCTTGAGGTGACTATGTAGCCCCTGCCCGCAGCTTGGACGGCAGCCCTGAGCCAGAGGCCTCCAGCTAAGATGCTCCTGGACTCCTGACACTTAGAAACTGCGACATAATAAATGTGCTCTTTTCAGCCACTAAGTTGTAGGATGATTTGTCTCACAGCAGTAGATAACTAAAACAAACACATTGCATCAATAAACATATATAGTATGCTATGCACATTCACTTTTTGATTTGGAAGAAAGTGGACTTTTGCAGAAAGTGGGCGTTTAAGTCATTCCCCCCAAATTACTCCCATTCAGTTGAGCTTTTCTTTCTTTTATTTTAAGTATGAAAACAACAGGGTTGTTGACATTGTACTATCAAATATGCATATGACTTGCTAGTTTACTCTCTTTGGAGACACACACATGCACACACACACAGAACCCCTTCAAATTTTAAAATTTTAAGAAGGCTTGTCACATAGCCTTTCAACTGCTATAATTCCCAGCATACAGCAGTTTCACAGGATGCCGAATGTAAGTTAAACAGATGCTGTGGTGTGGGTAAAAAGAAAAGCTTAATTAATATTTTTAGAGGCAAAGAAATCACAAAGTTTAACCCATATGATGGCTTTTGAATTTCTTATTCCCGCTAAATGAGTCAATTGAGCTGGTACAGATTCATTTGAACAGCTGTGCCTCCAAGTTGCTCTAAGAAAATATTCTGATATTCCATCCTAGCATGTACTGTGATTAATTTTAGATCCATGCATAAAAAAAAGAACCAGAGGACACATGTAAATGAGGCTGCCCCCAGCTCTCACTACTCTTCTTGAGAAAAAGAGACAAACTGCTTTTCCATACTAAGATTGCTTTCTTTCCAGATTAACAACTCTAAGGTGCCTTTTAACAGAAGACCCACTTTAGGAACAGAAATGATTTTGGAGGGTAGTAAACATTTTACTCATATAGAAGTAGTTTCGAACTTCTCTGCAAATGTTACCTGAGTCTTGAGCACACTCTGTATTCTTTGTGAGAATTAAACAGCAACAACAAAATCCTCTCATGTTTAAAAGCCAATCACAATAAATAATACTGTGTTTGCTAAATAGGGTCTTTTGACTTAATAATAGGCAGAATAAGCATACGTAATGGAAACTATGCAACTTTTTCCTCTGTGGAAGTATTTGAGCTATTAAAAAGCAATACTAGAATTCAAATATCACTATTTTGTACCTCTAAAAAATAAAGGATTTAGAGACTGATCATAAATGGTTGCTGACATCACCAAAAGAGAAACAACCAGACATTATATGCTTCTTGATGGAAGTCCATGAAACAGTTATGAAAGTAGCAAAATCCAAACTGTGGGAAACTGTATAGTAGAAATTACCTGATTTTCTTCAACAAATTGGAAGGAAAGACAGAGGGAAAAGGAAAACGAGTAGATTAAAAGATATTAAAGATTCAAACGACCCAGATATAAAAGTTTTGGGAATAGGTAGCAATGATGGCTGCATGACATTGTGAATATAATTAATGCCATCGAATTGTACACTTAATAATAGTTAAAATCAAAAATTTATGATATATATATATGAATAGATATTTCACTACAATAAAAAATTTTTAAACATTCAAATGACCCAATATAAATATTTGGATGCCTATTGAATATACCGTTAAAAAAATGAAACTGTTGGAGAAATTTTAACAGGATTGGAAATATTCAATGCTATTAAAGGATTATTGTCTTTGTAAAAATGTGATAATAGTATTTTGGAGATTTTTTTCCATTTTGGTAAGGACTTTACCGTGAAATCTTTCCTCTTAAGTTTTTAAGTGCACAATAAAGTACCATTAACCATAGGAACCATGTTGTATGGTAGTTCTTTAGAACTTACACCAGCTCTTACCTCAGTTTTTTAAGTGTTCTTATCCCTTAGAATATATACTGAAATAGATAAAATAATATATGCTGGATCTGGAATCTGATTTTATTTTACCTACAATCAAATAAATTTGCCACTTATTATTTTATGGAGGTTAGAAGAACACTCAAGACTCTTAGGTCAGAGACAAAGGACTTTATTACTTGTGACACAATACGCATCATGAACATCAGCATATATGTGTTGGTTCTCGTTGTCCTCAAGTATCATGGGGACAACACAGGTGGACCTAAAGGATGTCTGCACAGGCAGTGGGTTACTTCACGGCTGAGGAACATCAAGCTTGGGGAACCCATTAATTTTACAGCTGGCAGTAAACAAGTCTGCTCTTTGCCCAGGGGTAGAAGTGGAGTGTGGAGGAGTAAGGAAATGTTGCCTCCTCTCTTAAGTTTATCAAGTGCATAATTAACAGAGCTAGGAAAACAGTTACCCAACATCCTAGGCACCCATCTTTTAAGTTGATTTCATAACCACCAAAGGGAAAAAAAACACTGACTCACCCCCTTACTTGTATAGTCCATTCTTGATCAGACCCTCTACCTTGGCTCACAGGAAAAGAGGGAAGTTTTCATATTACATTCCAGGTAGAGGAGAAGGTACATCACAAGTGGTGCTTTGGATTTACTCTTTCTAGTCACACTGCCAGGGAAGATGAATGCTCCCAGGAGGGCACCTTGCAGCTGGTCATCCATCTTTTGTCCATGGCCCCTCCCCATTTTCCAACCACTTCCTCTTGCTGAAATCATCTCACAGATCTCTTAAATTAGGACTCTGAGTTCTCTTTCTGCCTTTCCCAGATAAGCAAACCCAAAGAATTTTACCCACTGGGAGAAGATTTTAATCCTCTGAAGTCTCCCCCATCTCACTCTGTGGAGGGATGTTTCTCCCTGTCTCAGGGACCAGCTTGACAGTGGATGTATCTACATCTTTTGTTCTGACTCTTGATCTAAATTCCTTAGGCCATCAACCCAACCATTCTAAATTCATATTACGTCACTCCCTAAGCACTTCCTGTAACAGTAAGACACCCATTCTTTCTTCTATATTGTTCGATTCCCCTATGGTGGTCATCTCAACCAGTCACCCACTCACTGCCCCAAGGTCCTGGGAAACTATGCAAATGACTCCTGGGAAACCACGGGTAATCTCTCCTTTCCTTAAGGACACAGGCCTCTTCAGACACACACACACTAGGATGCAATATTGATGAGCCATATTGACACATGAAACTGAAATAACTTTTCTTCTATGTCTGCAATCCATTCTGCTGCTTCTCTCTGACTTACAATAGGAAACCCTAAGAAAACCCCAGAATTATCTTCTGGAGGGCAAGCCCCTTGTAGTATAGGCTCACTCTGTTAGGTGAGTATTCTAGGAACCCATCTGTATCAGTATACCATCTGGTGTTGTTGTGAGAGGTTGCATTTGGCTTCAGTGAATTTTTTTTTCATCTGCCCATTTCATGAAGGGTGATTTACGAGTGCACCTGCCCATTGAGTGTTCACCAGTTCTTGACCAAAACGACATGACCCCCATGCCCCACTCTTCTTATTCATGTGATGTCACCCTGAGTGACTTTTTTTTTTTGTTTCCCTGGATGAAACATGTCCTCAAAGGGAAATGTTTTGCTGATGTGGAAGAGGTGAAACAAAAAACGGCAGAAGTACTAAAAAGCATCAAAATTGATGAGTTCAAAAACTGTTTTGAGCAGTGGAAAAAACATCTCAATAGGTGCATTGCATCAAATGGAGAGTGTTTTGAAGGTGACATGACCGAGGTTTAAACATGTGAGAATAAATACACAATTTTTAATAAATAAATCCCTGGTTTTGGGGGTCCCCCCTTGTATCTGGGTCCTTAAATCCTGTTTTAAACATTTCTACATCTTTGTTCCTTCTATTGTAGAAGTATTTAATGAATTTAACTGGACACATTATGTAGTATCTATAAGGCAATGTTCAGGTGTACGTGATATGTTAGAGGCCTGTTTCTTTCCTGATGCAGGGCTGTGCCACCAGCTGCCTTGAATAACAGACCAGAAATGCCATTTCACAGCTCTCTGACACTGCAAAGTATTCTGTGGAAACTAGAAATTTCAGTGCTTTCTATATGGACCAGGAAGACAATTTGCTAAACCATCAACCTGCTGTTTTGCACTTGTTTTGCATGACCAGTTCTATGAAGGAAGCACGACATTTGCTAGTTACTTCAAATGCGGCACTGCGCTTTGCTTTGATACTAGAACTCTGCAGTGGTTTTTCTTCACTGAAAAACAGAAATTTCAAGCATTGACAAAAAACATTAATACAATTGGATTAATAATAGTTGAAAACTGTTCCCTGATATTTTCAAGGCTTCAGCTGCAGACCTCTGCTGTAACAACATTTTCTTCTCAGACACACATTTAGGTCTCCAGACACTTAGTAAATAGAAATAACTTCATTCAAAATAGCAGAAAGGAAATTTTGCCCATGTTAGATTGTTGTATTTTGTTTTCTGGGTTTGTTTGTTTTTTTAGCGAAGTAGATGATAGTCAGGTGACTTACTGTTTTTATGAGATTACCATTAGAGTCTAACAATGGATTTAGCATCCTTTAACACTCAGCTTTTCCTAAATTATTATCTTGGCTCTATGTGCTTTGTATTAACACCAGAGGTTTGCCACTAAAACCACTCATTTAATTGAGCAAACAAATAAGATTCACAGCACAGGAATCAGAATCAGCCATCCGATTGTATAGGTTGCACATGAGAGAGATATCAGCAACTTCGAAGAACAAATCTGTAAAAGGCAACATTTTAATTCTTGGTAAAATGTGAAAAAAAAAACACCAACCTGTATTTCAGGTCTGATGACTGTTCCCATGCCAGAGGCATTTAAAAAATCATTATTCACCAGCCTTTGCCTACACTCATCAGCTCTTTAGGCAAGTGACATCCACAAAATAGATTCTGATAGATTCTCCCTTACAGAGATCTTTTCAAAGTGAATGGTCTTATTTGATTACTATCACTGAAATATTTGTTAATTCAAAAATCAGGGCTTTGTTTTAAAATTTACAATGAAGGATAACAATAAAATGCAAGAATCTTGTGAAGACTCAAACGTTTTTCATGAACATCAAAATCTTTTATTTAAAACATTACTTTCTTTTAATTACCTTGTTTTAGGATGGTGTATCAGTTAGGGTGCTCTATGATGTAAATGACAGAAAATCCGATTCAAATGGGCTTAAACTATAAAGGAAACTTGTTAGATCTTGTCACTAGAAAGTCGACATGTCTGACTTCAGGCAAGGCTTATCTAGTGGTTCAAATGATATCACCAAGGGTCCAGTTTCTCCTTGTGCTGTCTTCCTTTGACTTCAGCTTTAAATTCTATAAAAACGGCTTCCTAGAAGCTCCAAGGCCTCCTCTCCTGCTAGTAAAAAGCCAGAAGCTGTCCAGATCTAATATTCTCAAATCATGGGGTAGAAATCACGTTTCTTCTTCTAATAGACTCAAAGTCCTGGGGGGGTCACTCAGCCTCAGGGGCTTCTTTGGCTCCTCTGCTCAATCCCTGCGGCTACGGGATTGCTGAATACACTGATTGGTTTATGCCTGAAATCTGCAGTTTTATATTTTGGTAGATCCATAATTTTGTTTTTCATTTGTAATCTCATCTCACCTTTTTGTTTATTAGCCCCTTGAGAGCAGCAACTATGACTTCTAAATTCCTTCACTATTTCATAGCATCCACAACAATAAGTGCCCAACAAATGGGATTAAATTATATGATGTGATGATCGTAATAGTCATATCTTTTGATTAACTGTTCTCTAGAGTCCCAAAATACATTGGAAAAAATACTAGAATCATAGGATGAGGAATGTTCTCCGTGGCCCTTCCAGATCCTCTCTCCATGCCTGTCCACCGTGCTCAGTGCCCCAAGAGTCTGGGTTCAGTGGATGCCATCAAATGGCCTTAGTTCCACCTGGATTCCACTTGGGCTTGGCCAGTGAGAAATACCAACAGGAGAAGTAGAAGGAATGGGAGAAAAGAGAGGTCAGAATATTTATTTCTTGGGTCCCTTCCCTGTAATGCTGCTTTTCTCTTGAAGGTCACAGCTCCTGTCAAACAGCTCTCTCTAGCAACTACAACTATGGCTCTTCTCAAGCTCTGGATTCTGGGAAGCCAGCTTCTTCCCTTGTCATTTCAGGCCTAAGGATTATAAGGTTCCCTGCTATTGTGAGTTCTTGTTGGCTTTCCTTAACCTCACCCACACCTGGATAACTGGACCTTCATTAAACTCTCCTCAATTGCCTTGTTTAAGTGTGCCATTTGTGTCCTGCCAGGATTCTAACAACTCATTCACACACGCGCGCACATATGCTCACACACACACACACAGAAAACCCAACTCAAACTGGTTTAAATCGTCAATGGAATTTTTTAAATCCTGTAACTGAAAAAATACCGACATCTTGTTTCAAGCCAATGCAGTAGCTCAAATAATGACATCGAGGCTATTAGAATTGGGAGGGACTTTACTAATCAGATTGTTACCCTAATTATAATGTAATTAAATCTGCGTGCAGGACTGATGAGAGTACGTCTTCTTGTTGTATTTGGTTGTTGAGAACACTAAAGAGTGAGGCAAGTCATTTACTGGTTGTTTCGGAATTGGATCTTAGCACTCTATAAACATTTGAAATAAATAAATGAGGACTTTCAGAGGCCAAAAGCAAAAACTAACTCCACTGAAATATATAGAACATAAGGAGAAAATAAATAATTGGTTCATCATTTACAGTTTTGCACATTATTAATTTTTTTTCATCTTCAATTCACAGTATCAAACACAATCCCTCCGGGGGGGGGGGCGTGTTCAGTAAATTGATGAATAATGGAAAGCCCAAACTAAGTATTTTCTTTCATGTGATGTTGGAGGTGGTACAGCAACTGCTGTGCCTCCCCATTCTGAAACATTTGCTGCTTCCTCCTGCCAATTTCATGTAATGGAGGGACTGAGGGAAACCAAAGGTGCTGCCAGTAAACGATTTATTCATAGTAACCAAAAACAGCAAAACATACACTAGTTTTGATTTTTTCAAATGAAAAGACTTTCACTGTGGGCACAGTATTTCTAATAACACTATAATTTCAAAGTTAAAGAACAGGATAATGCAAAGTGTGCTTAAAAGTTTCTCATTGTTTCAAGTACTTTGTTTTTCCCAGCAAACAATGGACGATTGCTCCCATATAACTGAAATACTTGTATGAGATTTAAAATTGACCTTTCTCAAAAAAAAAAATTATCTTTTATACGTTCTAAGTTAGAAAAAAAAACTTTTTATTGTTTTTGACTTTCTCATTAATCTCTTCTTTAGGTCACCAGTGAGTGTGTCTCCCTTGTTCCATGCTATACCAAGGACAGCAATTTGTCTCTTATTTAGCACAGACAGGTATAATAATTATGCAAGAGGGTCACGTGACCATAAGAATTAGTGCAAAGCACTTGTTGCTCAAGAGGCAGTAGATGGGTCAAGACAGGCCATGCAAATATAGGAACAAGCCCCTCCACCCATGCCCTCATGGAGCCAGGGCCACCGGAAGCCACAGTGCTGGGGGACACTAGAGACCACCAAGGACACTTTGGCCTCTGGTGCAGGAACACCTGAGCACAGCCCACTGCCTCTCTGAAGAAATAACAAGTGAAGCAAAAGAAATCTTAACATCAAAACAGGTTGAGACAGGAAAATGATTAGTAACTCAAGTGTCTGGGTGGAAAGGATTGTGAATTATCACCACCTACCCATTCCTTTCCATCTAGCTCAGAGCCATTTCAAAACACCATATCAATTCCTTGAGAGCATTTAAGAAATTCCTTGAGATGTTTCCAGCATGATCTGGCTTATGCTGAGGTCTCCTTCCTGCCTGTGCCTCTTCACCCTGGCTAAGCAAAGAGTAGGTTAAGCATGGTGGAGGGGGCCCGTGGGAACCAGACTTGGAAAACCTTGCTCCTGGAAGTTTGTCCACTCACGTGTACCATGGCTTTGGAACTCACCACCTCTAGACTGTTTGCTTTTCCCAAATAATCAATCAGAACAGCTTTGTTCATTCCCAAGATGGGTGAAATGCACTCAATGTTTGTACTCATTTCCTCTAGCTTGGGACATTGTGCCCTTATGCTTATAGCACCACGGTGCCAGGTCTGCCTGGAAGTGTTGCCCTTCATTCCAGGGTCTAGCCCCGGTCATGCTGACCCAGCTATCATTGCTGTGGTCACCAAATGGAATGTGCCCTTAACAGTTGGGTCCTCCTGTTCCTATAGTGGTGGGAGCCATTGCTGCTTTCCTTGCTAATCAAGCATTCCTCTGCCGTTAGCCACAGTCACTTCTGCTGCCCCTCCTACATTTTTTCCTTTTTTAAATTTAAGTTTTACAGTTAAAAAAAATTAGTGCGTATGGTTTTATGGCTCAAGGTAAGCAGTGATAAACCTCTGTTCCAACCCTGTCCTCCAGTCACTAATTGCCCTCTTGTAACAAGTAGTAATGAACGTCTATTCTTTTTATACCTTTTGTGCAAATGTTAACTACATTTGAGACAAGTTTTTTTTTCATGTAACAAAATTGCACTGTCACCAGCAATGTGAGTGAGGGAGGGCCTGTTGCCCCAGCTCTCACCGACACGGTTTTATCAAAATTTTTTATCTTTGTTAGTCAGATAGGTGAAAAACATCAGGATAGTTGTAACTTGTAATACTTCCCATATGAAACAGCAAAAATGCCTGCTGGCATTACCTGTTGATATACCTCTGGAAGAGGTAAGAACTGACCCAAATGTTTTCTTCTTCAAGCCTGCCCCACCATGGCATACAGCATTGCCTCAGCTCCTGGTCCTTTCCCTCTGAGGCAGGAACCCTTGAGCTAATGGGCATGCAGCTCCCCTGTCCTGGGATTCTGCAGGCAATCTCTGTTAACTCTGAGTAACTAACTACATGTGCCGGCATACCCAGCCAACTTCTCTTGGTATTCTTCCTTCTAGAGAGATTTTTGCCTGTGTCCTCTCCTTGGCTTGTAGCAGCTACAGCCTAAGCCTGAAGGGCCAAGGGTAGGGAACTGTTTCCAGAAACCCCATATGAGAGATCTGAATGGAGAGGACCACCTAGCAAGAGCTGTGACCTTCAACCAAGAACACGGTCAGACCACTGCCTCTCAGCAGAAGGGTGAACCAGCAGACCAAACAGCCTGACCTCTCGTACCGCCTCTCTCTCCTGCTAGTGCTTTTAGCTGAATGTCACCAGAAGACAGAGGGGGAGAGAAATCATTGATGTAGCCACTGAGTCACAAAGTAATGGAGAAGGGCAGAGAGGGGAGCTGGAAGAACAAACAGAAGACAGCCAACATGCTCACAAAGTGACAACCTTTGGAACTTGTTCCCTCAACTCTTTACTTTGCCTTTTGAATTTTCCAAGTTCCTGGAAGACAAAGGCTAATGGGTCTATGGTTTGCAGTAATGCCTGTCCATGCTTCCCCTTATGTTAAGATTTTTCTGGTAGATGGACACTAAGAAACACAATAGCCATATTGCCTTTGGGCTACTTGTAAATGTTTAAAAACTGATCATGTGGATCTTGGATTAGCACAGACTCATATGAAAGAAAAGGATCTGAATAAAGAAGAGGCAATTATTATTATCCATTTCCAACTGGTAGATAATGTTTCATGAAGATCTTCTTGTTTTACAGGTTGAAAATAGCTAAGTAGGGGACCAAGAAGGCTAAAGCAAGTTACTGTTTCAACTCTAGAATCCAAGTGTCTCACCATTTTAAGACAATGGGTACAACTGAAGCCCCATGGATATTAATATCTAAATCTCAATAGTACTTCACTCCCACTTGATCAACTATATTAAGAGGCCTAATTTTTAACAATGCCCCTATTTCTGGAAATTTGCTAAAATCCTCAGGGACCTTACATGTGCCCATCACTCAATCATGGTCATTATTTGCAATTCTAATAAGATGAACTAGGGTTCTACAGCCTCAGGGGCTGACGGTTCCATAGAAGTATCACACAGAACTGAAACTGTTCCTGGACCCATGGCTGTCCCCTAAGTACTAGTGGAGCAGGAACTCAATGATGCTTAGAGCTACATCTAGGGTCTCTGAGCTAGAGCCCTGCAGCTAGCTGGTCCGGTAGAGTTGGAACTGCAATGTGGCCCATGAGATTAGAGGTCCAAACACTGATCTTAAAAAGCTAGATCAATGGGCTACATTCACGTGTAGTAGTACACAGTCCCACAACAAGGTCGCATGGACCCAAAGTGTTAGTAGTTTAGTCTCATAGTTCTTTTAAATAATATACTATGCAACTTTTACCAAAGCTCATACCTGCTGCCAGAGGTCTGCATGGAGGTAAATTCTATACCAATGATCTAAAATCAACAATCCCTCTAAAACTCATGCTCTGTTTCTGAGTCTGACTTGTTGGACCAGGTTCCTTCTTCTCTTATAAGGAACTCCCATTGCTCTCATGCCCCACATTGTTCTTTTCACAATCCTGGCCCTCATGGGGACACCACGCCAGTTCATCACACGTGTTGTATATGACTTTACAGAGCTCAAAGTCTTTTTCTTGGAAAGATGCTGGGCCCTGTTATAGATCAGTGGGTGCAAACAGATTAGTAGTGAGAGATATTCCATAGGTTTTTCCAAAAAACCACGTGAGCTCTTTTCCAGACCAAATCCTCATCTCAAAAAGTTCAGCTGCACAGATATCATAAAAGGGAGCAGTTCTTTTGGGGGCAGTGGAGAGTACAGCACCTGAAGGTTACCATGTTAACTCTCATTTACAAACATTCTTGAGTGATGGCCTCTAGAGAGTCAAGCCAAAGTGATAATGTAATAAGTAAATAAATAAATGAATAAAAAAATAAACTCTTCCCTACAGTAGTATCCCAAATAATAAATGTAGAAGAAATGATGAAAACAGAAAATCACCATTTGGTAGACACAACAGTAATAATTATTTTAGGCAGAGGTAATTAATGGATACTAATATGAGTGGGGCAAAAGTATGATGAAAAGCAGAATATTTATATAGTTTCAAAGGATACCCTGATTAGATACTTATTGATTTTAAAGAGAAGCACAGTAATTTTACAGTGGTGAAACCTGGCAGATACCACTTTAACTAAGTGATCAAACTAAGCATCACCTATGATGGGACAAATCGACTGCATTCCTCATGATAGGAAGCACTGAAAAAGGCACAATGTCACTTCTATGATATTCTTGCCAAAAATGTGTAACCTGAATGTAATCATGAGGAAATATAAGAGAAACCCAAATTGAGCAACATGCTACCAAAATAAAAAAAAGGAAAAAAAATCTGACCAGTATTCTTCAACAAGTAAAAAAAAAACACAAAGACAAACTGAGGACTGGTCCCAGGTTAAAGATTAATAAACCATGAAAATTAAATACAATATACAATCTTGGATTGGATCCTGAGTGGAAAAAGTACTGTAGTAGGACAAAAGTACTGTAGTAGGTGAAATTTGAATAAGGTCTGCAGATTACTACTAGTGCTCTGTCAAATTAATTTACTATTTTGAAAAAGTTACGGTGACTATATAAGATATTAAGATTTGTAGAAGCTGGGTGAAGAGTATATAGGAACTCTTTATACTATGTCTTTTGCTGCAACTTTCTCAAAACTGAAAGTGTGTCTAAATTAATAGTTGAAAAAATTAAAATAAATTTTAAAAACTATGGCTGAGCAAAATTTACTTATTATAATATTGGTTTGTGGGCAGAGTAAAAATATATACATCTTCATTCTTGAATTTAGACTAGGCAAGCAAACTCTGCCTTCGATTAGTCATGTGCAGGATTATTCAAGCATTTTTAAAAAGCACATTCTAAGCTCTCAGCGTTTATTTTATTGCCAAAACTTGAAGGTCAGAATAACAATTGTATGTGAAAATATTTGGGTAATTCTGGTCTGTCCCATAACAATATGAATAAACCTCTGCTGGAAACTGTTTAGCTATGGCAATCAAACACTAAATACACTGACCTTTCAGATCAGCAATTCCTGGGTTGAAGGTGGATGGAAGAAGAAAGTTTTTCATTTGGTAAATGAAAAATCAAGACCCTCAAATGGCTTTCCTTAGGAAGTATAGCTTAGGAAAGGAATCTAGTGCTTTATGTGTTTGGTCTGAAATATATATCACTTCAAATGCAGTGAGTTCATTTCCAAGGACAGGGGAGACACCCTGCATAATTTAGAAGCAACCTGTGAGAAAATAAAATAATAACTGGAGCCACAGGAAGCAGAACATCTTACATGTCAAATAGGAACATGTAATGTTATATTTTAGTAATTTCTGAAATAGATATACAAGAAAAAATAATTGAATAGTAGTTTTAATTTGGGGGTAGACCCATACTTACTACAGCCCCCATCAAATTATTTAATTACCTAAAAGTTAAAATATTCACTCCATAAGATCTACTGGCCTACTGTTCTTCTCATTTCAGAGAAATCAGCGCTACTGAACAGGTACTTGCTGTCTGAAAATTATCTGAGACTAATATAAGAAGGAAAAAACACTAATATTTTTCTCCCAATGTCCATGTGAGGTCCAGGTCCAGAAGCCCTGGTTCTGCTTTGACAAAAGAAACAAAGAGGGGCAATATTTTTCATTCGGGAAAGAAAGAAAAGTCAGCTGACAGGAATGAGAGTTAAATCCAAAGGGAAATCAGAGCAAGAAGTGCCTAGGAGAAGTTCTCCACTATTCCCGTCAAAGATATGCAAATGAGGTGCTGGGAAGAGCATTTGAACTATTTTTATATAAATATTAAATGGAAGGAGGATCCAGAAATTTGACAGCTGGGTGAGAACATTAGCCATTGTGAATGCTGCTGTACATAACTAGGGAGTAATGGTGGGTGGGGGTGGTGATTAAACAAGAGAATGGAAGGAAATATAGAGTGTAGGAAGGGTAGAACTGGGGAGAATAATGAGGATGCTCCTGCAACAATAGTTCAGGTAGGTGATGATGAAGACCTGATCAAAGCAATGGCAGTAGGAATGACAAGGAAGGGAAGAATGCCAAACATCTTAGTTGTAGAATCAATAGGGTTGGTGACTCATTGACAGAGAGGCATGGTTGAGATACCTCCAAGGTTTCTAACCACGAGTAGCTGAGTGAGCAATGATGCAGTTATCGAAGTTTTAAAATAAAGTAAAATGGGCAGGTTTTGTGGGGTAAATGGTGATCTCCAGTTGAACAGTCAGGAGATACCCAGAATACAGTTGGAAATAAACATTTATGCAGTATTTTGGAATTAAGCTGTAAGCATGAAAGCAAAGTCCCAGAATAAACAGAGAAAAGGGAACGGTAGGAGCTGAGCACGGAAGCATGATGGCCAGGAACATGTAAGCACCGTGTAAAGACAGAGGAGCCAAAAGAGAAATCAGAAGGTAGAACCTGGTATCATAAATGCCAAGGAAGAAGAATAAGTCAAGAAGTGAATGGTCAATATTATCAAATGCTTAATAAGATGCTGGCCGAAAAGAAGCTATTGGATTTGATGGGAATTATTAATGGGTAGTGAGGGTAGAAACCAAATTGTTGAAGACTAGGACATGAATGTCAGTGAGAACATGCCAATAGTAAATTAAACCTCTTCTGAAGAAAATGGTGATAGAGCAATTGCTTGAGAGGGAGCCATTGTCCACAAAGGATTCTTGTTCCCCATCATAGTCCTAGCCTAGCATTTTGCATCTAATAGGCTTTCAATATGTATTACATGCAATATTTTTATTTATAAACCAGCTCTCCTATGAAAGGAATCCAGTGTTCGCCAAATAAAACAGTACAAAATAGATGCATCATTTCCAATGGGAAGAGGGACCGAAGGTAGTTTTGGGTTGATGGATAAGAATCATCACTTTTTCTCTTGCTCCCTGACCACACACACCCTAATTGTAGATTAGAGACAGGAAGGGAACTAAATGGCTTGCTGATCCATTCCCAAGTGTAGCATTACATAGTCAAAAAAAGAACTTTCACTACCTTTCTTTATAAAAAGATGCAACTATCTGTCTTAATCATTCATTTAATTTTTATTAGGCTACATATTTAATATGGGAAACGGGAAGAATTTTTTAATGATGTAATAGTTTGCAACATAAGTGAAAAAAAGCTACCATATTACACGTACAGCATGATCTCAGTTTGAGAGAAAGGGGAAAATTAAATATAAATATAAATAATAAGTATAAATACAAATACCCAAAATAGGAATAAATTCTAAAAGAAAATAAACTAAAATGATAATATCTCTGAGCAGAATTAGGGATTTTTATTTTCTTCATCTTACTTTTCTGCATTTTCCCATTTTCTACAATTAAAAATGCCTTAAAATCTCCATAAAGTCATGGGAATTTCTAAACACTTACCAGCAATTTAAGCCCATTCTCTTTGATCTAAGCGTCTCTAAAATAACAGTATTTATATTAGTAATTTACCAGACGCGAAGTACCCTGTCTTCTTCACTCCCAAATTTTTAGAATCTTTTTTCCTACTCATCTTAGTAGCTGCTTCTACTTCCCTAGGTTCTCTCTGACTCTTGGATCCTAAACGTGAATTTTAAGAAGCAACATGGAAAACAGAATGGAGAATCTAAAGTTTGTTTTAGATGATCCCAGGAACCCCGTATATTGTATGAAGAAAGATAATTGCCTAAGGTCTCCGCTCCACCATCTACGAATTGTGGAGCATTAGATAACTCAATTGATAGCGCTGCCCTTCAGTCGTCTCGGTTTTTCCATCTGTAAAGTGGAGGTAGAATTTACTCCTGGGGATCGTGTGGGGCAGGGCTCGTTGGGAAGGTAGGACGTGCCACAGTTGGAGACGTCTACAGTCCCACAGGTTTTGGTAAATCACTCTGTGAAAGGCTCCACTCCAAAGGTACTGACTCCAGGGGGCGGGGCCCGGGAATCTGTATGTTAATAGCTTCCCAGGTGATTCAGATGCTCAGTCGGGTTTGACAACCAAGGACTCTTTCCAACTCCCCTGTTCTCTGGTCCATTTCTCACCTTCCTCCAGGTCCCAGAGATTTCCAGCTCCCACAACAAAAGGAGCCGAGGGAGAAGAAGAGGGAAGGCGCCGCCAAGGCCTGCGGGGCCCCCGGGCTACCCGCCTCTCGCCCGCCTCCTCCAGCGTGGGGTGCCAACCTCCCGGATTACATAACGGGCCCCTCGGAACGCTCTCGCGAGGTTTCCACCGTCCCCTCCTCGCTCCACGTCAGAGGGAACCGGGCGGAGCGGCCAACATGGCGGAACGCAGGCGACACAAGAAGCGGATTCAGGTAGCAAAGCCGAGTATTGGGGTAGGGGGCTTCAGGGCGCTCGGAAGTAGAAGAAGCGAGGGAAAGCCCTGGTCGGGCGAGCGCAACCGACAGCGAGGTGGGGCGGGGTTCTGTCGCTTGGCCGCCGGCTGCAGGCTGCGTTGTTGTCAGGGGCCTGCGTGAAGGCGATGTTGGCGACGGCGGAGACCGAGGCTGATGTGCTGGGGCAGCGGCGGAAGGCAGGAGGCGCCGCTCCGGGAACGGGCAGCTCAGGGTTCCGGTGACGGCACCCGCCGGGCCCTGCGCCGGGAAGTCGGCCTCCTGCCCGGCTCCCCTCCTGCCCTCTCCTCCCCATCCTCTCTCCTTAGCGATCTCGAAATTAAGGCCACGGTAATTAGGGTAGAAGTAGGCGGGGGACTGACCCAAAGCAGCCCGTTCTTTGTGCGCAAACAGGAGGACTGTGGAAGGGGGAGCAATGTGGCTTTGGTGAGCTGCCCGGGGGGCCATCTACCTATCCGGATGTTCAGTGGCGTATCCCCTCCTTTCTCCTCGGTGGTATTAACTTAGTAGCCCAATTGTAGCTCTCCGGCTTTCTTTCAGCCGACACAGTGTAAATAAACACAACCCTGTTGGTACTGCGACGACTAGGTCGCGCCCAGAAACCTTTCAGTGTGTCATCCTCGAAACTACATAACATCCCTCCCTCGTTCCACATGCGTGTCATCTGGGCCTTTCATCCCTGCGATTTCCCCCCCCATTCTTGCCCTTTGCCAAGAGGATTAAATCCTTTTGGACACCTCTTAGAATCTAAGAAGACATCTCTTAGATTCAGGACGTCCATTGTCTCATCAGTTCATGTGCCTAGAAACCTTCATATGTCATCATAAACTGATAGCATGTTGTAAAATGTTAATGTACCAATCACAGATTGTTAACATTTTCTTTCTGTTCCTTGCAGTTTCATTGCTTAGATTGACTTTTTCTGTCTAATGTTTAATTTCTCCAATTAAAAAAAATGTATCACTTTGTTGGCTTACACCACAGGAGCTATGATTTGAGCTATTCATGTTAAAATGTACCTGAAAACTTTGGAATTTTGGAGTTGGACAGAAATAAGAAAGCATTTCCTAACAGGGTGCAGAAGGAGATCATAAACAAATTCCTCCAAGTTCAGACAGGTCATAAAAACCAAGGCTTAAGTTTATTATAGAAGAAATATCTAATTATACTATTCATAGTCTTTCAGAATTTAGTGTTATTGGTCAGGTATGAATATATGACTTTTATTAGAAGTTATATTGAATTTGTCAAATTTTGTACTTAATAGACTCCTTATATTTGCACATATGGTACATTATATGCCCTTTAATAAACACTGTTTTAACAGTTTCAGCTATGAGTTAATATTGTTGTAAAGGTGATACTAATTTTTGAATAGCTGCTGTATTTCAATTGTGATTTTTATATTAAGTAGGAAGGTGGATTAAGAAGTTGTAGCGGTAGTGCTAAGAGGTAAAACTTGAGCCAGACTGTGCCTGTTTGTACCCCAGTTTCACTAACTGTTAGCTGTGTAACTTTGGGCAAGTTACTTAACTTTTTACCTCAATTTCCAAATCTGTGAAAAGTAATATTTACCTTAAAAAAAGAAACCTCATAGGGTTGTGAAAAACTACATTTAAGAAGTGTGAGCACATAACTCCTGCCTTTTCCCCCTTCCTCAAGGATGAAGGATTCATGATGGTTTGATTTGGGTTTTGTTAAGCAATCTGCTGTGCTGAAGAAAGATTAACCCCTACCTATTCAGTAAATAAACCATTAGGTTGTACATATAAAGTATAGCTATTTCCTTAGTGTTGTTTACTTGAAGATCAGATAAGTTTGTGAGGATCCGATTGTTAAAAATCAGCTTGGCATACTGCTAAATCAAACTGAATAATATTTATTTTTTTCATCCTCAAAGTTTTCTACAAAGCTGTGCTAGAACATGAAGATCTTGGGAGTGCTACTTGGAGTACTACTATACAGTCTTAACAAATTAATTTAAAGATACATTATCTTACAAAAATTCCTTGTTTATTTCTCCCAGAGACTCAGAAACTATAATATTGGCATCACTTTAGACAAAAAGATCAAATGTAATGACAAAGTTCAGAGTTTAAGTTACAGAAAAGATTCTATTGTAAGACTTTTGGGCAAAAAGTTTTGTCATATCCACCAACTTCCCTGTTGTTTGTTACTTGATGTTTTCTGTTTAGAAAAGATTTTTATGTTTAGTAGATTTAGTGACCTTGAATTGTAATTTGTACATTCAGGAAAATGATTGATACAGACAAGTTCAGAGTTTTAAAAAGTAGCTAATTCATTTGCTTTTTCTAGTGTAGCGTAATTTAGATTCTGAAATCCCATCAAAGATGGAAGAAATAGAACTATTTTGTCATATTTCCTTCTTGGGCTCACTTTACTGGTCACTGAAAACCAGAAGTGAGCTACAAATTCATTGACATTATATTGGGAAATTTTAATGATTGAGATTCTCAAATGGAAGTGATCTCAATCTTAAATGAAACATTTGAAAATAAATAATTTTAAGTTATTTAAGAAAAACAATTATATAAGTTTTTAAGAACATACAGTAAGTGCATATAGGTTAACAAAGTGCTGCTTACTAGAGAGGTTGATTTAGAATCCTCATGAAATTTTAGAGTTCAAAAGGATTTTCAGATAGTAAGGTTTGTTTGACATCCTTTTGCACAAATGTGGTTCTTGTATGAATGCAGAGCAGGGGACACAAAGCCCTATCACTTCAGTACCCCACTACCATCACCTATATACCCCATTGTCCTTTAAGCTACTTTTAGGACCCTGGTTGAAAAGTATTACTGTTTATAAAACTTACTGTTCTAAACCATCACCTTCATTTTACAGATAAACTGAGGTTCAGTAAGATTATATGACTTCACCAAGGGTCACTCATTACGACAGAAAAACCAGATTTAGACCCAGTCTTTTAATTCCCAGTTGAATGTTCTTTCCACCTCAGCATTGATAAAATAAGAATAAATTGTTCTGAAATACTTTAATCCTGAAATATTTATATGTTAAATTATATAAGATACTTAACATGACTTCTCCTTGCTAAAGAGAGAATCATCCCATTTAGTGCTCTGCTTATGGAAAGCATCTATATTTTGCCATGTATAATGCCTACTTTTTCCCAAATTTTTGAGGGAAAATATAAGGATGCACATTATACATGGGTAGTACCTGAAATACCTTGTTTCTCTTCTTATTTTGTAATTGTTACAAAAAATTTCTCATACCATAATATGTTCAAAAATAAATGCTAAAATTCCTCCATAATACAAAAGTATCTAAATATTAATTAATTAATTAATTAATTAAAATTAAAATGAAAGTTTTTTTCCCTGAAAGTCTAGGCCAAAAATGTGGTATATACCAGGGCAAAATCCAGGTAGTTCAGTTTTAGGACATTAAATGGCTTACTAATTCCTAGAACTTTTATAACCTACATTTCAGCTAATTTTGTTGCACCCGCCTGTCACCCTGGCAATAAAATTCTGACAGATCCTGGGCCAGTATGCTTGATTTCAGAAATGGGAGGTAAAGAGAAAGTTGAGGAGTATACAATCTGACTCTCTGAGATCTTCTGAAGAAAGAAGTAATGCAGGAAGCAGGTCATAAGTGAAAACTACCCCCAGAAGTTTAATGGAGGGCTTATAGTAGGAGTGAAGCAAGGAGATATTACAGAAGGGCACTCTCAGAGTTAAGATTCAGAGACTTGTAAAGCTTTATTAGTAGTGTGCTTTGTGACTTTAAGTAAATGATTTATCTAAGGACCCTTCCAGCTTTCAGATTTTATTATGTTAACCCTTATTTGCATTTTCACCAGTATTTTTACACTGCTTGTATGAGATACAAATTAAGTTTGTGAGCTAACCTTTTTTTCTTTTTTGCTAAATTCACTAGACAAATAAACTAAGTTTATTTCTATCGACTGTAGCAATTTTTAAAATTCTTCTAAATCAAACATTTTGTAAGACTGAGTAAAACCTGTGGCTTACTGACTCTTGATCTAATTTTTTTTTCTCAAAAAGATTATCTTAAGTACTGGCTAAACACACACACACACACACACACACACACACAGAGTTAGAAATAGTAATTCCTATTTTATTATAGTATTTGAGAGTTGATATATTCTAAAGTAAAAATAGTATTTGTTAAATAACTTAAGAGTGTTCTAGCCAAACTTTCAATTTATGTAATTTTGGATTGTGAGTTGTGGCAGCTAGCATCTTGGTATTTGGGTGCAAAGATGGGAGTCCAGCCTCAGAACATTGAATCTTTACTTCTTCATTCTAAGACATTTGAGCTCATTCATTGAGCTATATAAAGTTCTTTTCATTTGTGGGTTGATAAGCTGGTTTCTCTTTATTAGTGGGTCATGCTGTTCCCAAAAGGACTTCACTTTTTGTTAGAAGTTTTCTAGAAATGTTTTGAAAATATTCTGAAAATTTGTTCACATCAAAAGGAAACAAAAGAGAGGAGATACTGTACTCTAATATATAAACAGGAAGAGGGTAGGACTGTTTTACCCCTCAGGCTGCAGCAGGGGAGCAGTGAGAATGAAGACTCCATGGCAGGATCTTGTGTATTACCAACTTCCCATGGTCATGTTCCCATGGTCATGTTTTGTGGGTACTCTTCTATAGCAATCTTTCTTTCTGGCTTCATAGCCCCAGCAGATGGCACAAGCTCTATCCTTTTCATTAAAGACAGACTACAGTATATATAACTTTTATGTGGCTTAATGAGCATTTATTTCATAATATTTCACAAAGGAAAATAGAAACTTTTTTAGGATTTGAACTTTAAGGAGCAAGGAAGGTGTCAGTTCTGTCAAACCAGTATCTTGATAGAATTTACTACTTTTTTAGTTACAATTTCAAGGGAAGATACTGATACTTTTAAGAAGTATCAATGGATAAGTAACTGTGTCTAGTTGGGAAAGATTATCCAAGTCCATGTTTTCTAGGTCTGTTTTCTTCATTGTTGCTTAGTAGTGTTTTTATCAAGGAGGCGGAAGGAATGAAAAGAGATTACAGTTGATCCTTGAAAACATGGATGTGAATTGTGCGAGTCCATTTATACATGAATTTTTTTCAATAAATATGTTGCCCTTGGTATCCCTGGATTTCCCATCTGTGGATCCAGAGTTTTGACTGTATGCATTTATTGGTCTATGCCATTTTATAAATAGAACTTGAGGATTCAAGGATCTATTGATACCTGTTTGGGGTCCTGGAACCAGTCCCCCATGGATACTGCAGGACAACTCCGAAGTTTTGGGGTATTTGAAAGTTATACATGGATTTTCAACAGAGTAGGGTCAGCTGCCCTAACCCTAGCATTGTTCAGGAGTCAACTGTACATGAGTCTATTTTGCAGTGTGGAAATGAGTTTGGTGAACTTGAAGTAATTGTTAAAATGAGGTTTAAAAATGTTGTGAATGCAGTGTCAGATTCCCTATTGTATAATAATAGAATGGACTTTTCAGGTTCTTGTGTATCTTAATACCAGATTTTACATGTGATGCCTCTATCAACAAACAGTAGATTAATGCATTATGCCTATGTTCAGTAAATTGTTTGTTAGCAGGAATATAGACTTGTCATGCCTAAAGTTGATATGATTGTGTTTGGTTTTTTCCCCCCTCAGAATCACCTTCCTTCCAAATTCCTGTTTTTGAAAAACTATCCTTTCAGGTGATCAAATTGGAGGTTCGACATCTTTTACTCAGCCATTTTATTCATCTTATATCATTGAGCCCTATCTGTTCTACATTTGAAATGTTTCAAATATCTGCAATCCTTCCCTTTCTAGACCAGTATCATCACATTTTACTTGAATACTAACTAGTTGTCCTGCCTTGTGCATTTTTTTCCCAATTCATTATTCACAGGGGCACCAAAATAATGTGTCTAAGTCATTTTTTCCCTAATTATGTCCTTCTGTTCCAAAGCTACCAGTGGTCTTTCTGCTACTTACAGGGTAAAGTTGAAATTTCTCAGACTGCCATGAAGACTGGTTAGCCCTATTCTACTTATACATATTAATTATCCTCACAGTGCTTCCTGACTTACCTCTGCTGGAGCCAAGGTTTGCACTCATTCTCAGCCACAGTGTTAATGCTGTCCATTCAACTTACCCCAAACTTATCCTTCTTTCAAAACACAGCTTCCTCTTCTAAGAGGTCTTTCTTAGCTGTTCACATTCACATTGATAATCCTACTACTAAAATATTTTTTTTCTGCCACTCACTTTGGAAAATATCAATTGCTATTTTGGATAGTTTTAACAAAGTATAGGTATCATGTCTTATAGATTGTTGGTATTAACTATAGCACCCGAAGAATTAAAGGGTAAACACTCAGAAAGAATATGTGTTGGAATGATTTATGTTTATTGAGATTACTCACCCACAGTCCAATTTAATCAAGCATATCCCAGTAACAAGTTATCAGTTAATGAGATGAACCTTTAAATTGACAACAGACATATCAGATGAGGGGGAAATGAACATATATGGATATGATTATAAAATAGAATTTGTTTTTTTAAGCCAATTATAGTATCTCAATTTTGACTATTTATAACATTACCTTTTTGGCTGTATCACAAATATTGATATATAGGATATTATTTACTAATAGATGAGACCTGGAAATTCAGTATATTCCACAAGCATAATTAAGGACTATGATTTAACATATGAATCTAACACATTAGTGTATTTTAGTGTGATTTCAAAAATTAAAATACAGAATTTTCACCTTTTAGCATGTCAGAAATATGTTGTGACTAGGCTCCATATTAAATCATTGCGAACCTTAGATGTTAGTGAACTTGGTGTGTTAGATTTTGAATTTGAAATATTTTAAGATTCTATTTTTCTGTGATACATATTTTAATATATAACACTAAATATTGTGTATTCACATAAATATTTGGTTTTTACTGTAGTCTTTATTTGTATTGAATGGTTTGGGCTTTTAATTTTTATTGACATACATAATAACCCTCAAATGGGGTAGTACCACAGTAAAAGAATCATGTGTTGTCATTTGAGCTACTAGAAGTAAAGGAGTTGGGAAATGCAAAGTTAAAAGCTGCCAGGTGACCCAGCAACCAAGGCACAGGCTTTTAGCTCATCTAAAAAATTACCACTTCTCAGGAAGAAATTAAAGTTGAAACCTTGGTTTTTAATTGTTTCTTAGTTTCATCAAATGTAGCTGAATTCAGTCTTGTGTGAAATTTGTGGGAAAACTAACTTAAAAGCGATGGTGTAGGTAGTTTATTTTTTTCTGTTTCATCTTAGTACAGTATATTGCCTGAAATATAGCTGTCTTTAGCATTAATTATTCTCAACATCCTAGATTCTTCGCAAATAATTCTTTACTGTTATTTGGCTCCTTATTCAGTTAGAAACAGACTTTCCTGAAATTGGCCACATTTAGATTATATATTGCTATCAATATTGTTTATATACTCTGTGTATTATATTTAAACATGTAATTAAAGACAGTACTTTTGGTTCCACAGCTTACAGCAATAAGACAACTTCTGAAGTAGATGTATGTAAGATATAAAAGTAGACTGCCTTCATTTTCTTCAGTATATGGGTGGGGAGAATAAGTATACAGGAGGAATTATCAAATTAAAGAAGTAGTTTAGAATGTAAGAAAATAAAAGGAAAATGGGGGTGATAAACAATGAAGAAAGTAATAGAAAATTTAGAGAAAGAAATGGAAGAAAAAAAAAGGGAAAGATTAAAGTAGCCATTACAAAACTCTTTGTGCACTTTCATAAACAGGTCTTTAAAGAGTGTAATTTATCTGCCTATTGCATTTCTATTTTTGCTTTACCCTTACAAGTGAAGAAAAGAAGAAAGAAAGGTGAGAAAGCGGTCCCATACAGTATCTAGGATTTGCAACCACAGAGGAAAGGGAAAGAAATACAAATCTTTAGCATCTCAGAACTGAGATAGTTCTTATGGCTACCACATTGGGACAGCTAACTGGTTAATCTGTTTCTACTTACTTTGACATTTTGGCACTCACTATTAGGAACTGCTTAATCTTTCGAATTACTGCTCTGTGGCTTGTAAAAAGAGACCAGGCAAGAGTGAAGGTAAACTGGTATAGTGTATTTACCATACTGGAAAAACAACTCAAATAAATGCCTTGTAGCTGAGGCCAAGAGACAGACAGGTTTTGGATCTATCAACTTGTATTGTGTTTGAAAGACATGTAATTTAAAAAATGCTTCATCCTATCTTTTGTATAGATTACCAGGTCTACTCCAGAGAAAGCATGAAAGAAAGGCCTGTGCTCCACTTAAAAGGATTTGTGGAACAGATCTATAAACTATTCTTTAGTACATGAATTTTTCAACTAAATGATTACATTAATTTTTTTTTTTTTTTTTTTTTTTTTTTTGGGCAGGAAGTTGGCGAACCATCTAAAGAAGAGAAGGCTGTAGCCAAGTACCTTCGATTCAATTGTCCAACAAAGTCCACCAATATGATGGGTCACCGGGTTGATTATTTTATTGGTAGGATTACATCAGTAAAATTATATTAGTGTGTGTGTATATATATATATATCTTATGAAGATACCTAAACTTGGGATATGTAGATGTTTTAAAAGTGTTTTCCAAGTGCGATTAGTGAAGCTGGGTGATAAGCATATGACAATTGATTATCCTCTTCTTTCTTTTTATGATTGAAACTATAAGTCATAAAAAGATAAAAGGAATTTTTAAAATAGAATTTATTTTCAGTATTAGTACTACCTTTTGCTCAGATAGTATGTATACTTAAAAATAATCCTTTTGTAAAACTCTGGAGTAGAATTCAGTGTGAACCAAGTCTGTTGGAAGCAGTTTAGCAGCTTTGGATCTTCATATAATTCAAACACCGTCATCATAAGCTAATATCTATAACATAACCCCATAGCTTATAAATAGTGATTGAGTTCGCCTCTTCAATCCATTAAGATTGAATTGCCATTATGATTAATGATTTTGATATTCATTAAGAGTTTAGAAAAGTAGACATGCTATTTGCTTCAGAACTAATATATTTAGCTTCTTCTAGTGGCAGCAGCAGATCGTTCAGAGCTCATTTCTCAGTGGGTTACAGTAAAGCACGATGACAATTTATGTTACTGTGGAAGGGGAAGATTTTTGGTTTACTTATCCTACATTTACCGTGTTTTGCCGTGTATAATGCACACCCACGGTTTTTGTGCGCATATTACACGGGATTATTATACCCTTTATTATACCCGTGGCATGTAATCATTATACCCATATATAATGCACATCCTTATTTTTCCCTCAAGAATTTGGGCAAAAAGCATTATACACGGCAAAGTGTGGGTAATTGTGGTTATTTGATGAGTGATAATTTACATTTATTTTGAATTTTAGGTATAGAACATTTCCCTATTAATTTATCTTGCCTCAGTTAATATTTTTGAATGTCATTTACTTCCCAGCATTACTTTAAAAAGATGCTTGTTGATGTGCTTCACAAATTGAGGTTTTGAAGAACTGTTTATCATGATTACGTCAGACTTAAATTTTCTGTTGAACTTGGTTTTATTTTTTGATGCCAGAATGTTGAAATTTGCCTTATAAAATATTATTTAGATAGAAACAAATTTCTGTGTATACTAAATTTAAAATAATACATTTCTTCTTTAGCTTCAAAAGCAGTGGATTGCCTTTTGGATTCAAAGTGGGCAAAGGCCAAGAAAGGAGAGGAAGCTTTATTTACAACAAGGGAGTCTGTTGTTGACTACTGCAACAGGTAGTGTTTATTCCTTAGTAAAGGGTAACCAAATGGTCATTTAGGAGTATTCTTCATGGTTCTGAAGCTTCTTACCGTAGTGATACCAATATCATCATTAAACATAGTGATATTACAGCATACCTTAAATAGCTTTTACATGCAAACTAGATTTCTTCAGTACCTCTGGAAATACATTTATTTGGTGTTAAGACTATTATACTTTTATAATTTTTATTTGTGTTCTATTAACATTTGTACATTTCCCAGGCTAACTACACTGAAGGATGAGCAATAAAAATCATATACCAGTGGCTACAAAGAACGACAACAAAAAAAGCCTTTCTTTTTCTAGAGCAAGTGATTGGGGAGTCTTTTCCAAAACTTTGGCAGGGATTCCTAATAGACCTGTCATTCCTGGGTTTTTGTTTGTTTGTTCTTTTAATGCCTACGCACTGAGCTATTAGCCAGTATGCTTCCCTATTTTGTTTAGTGATTGCTAATGCATCTCTTGTGAAATCAAAGCAGCTGCAACATCTACCTTTTCTTGACTCCAAAATGAAGAATAAACAATTTAGTAATATATTCATGTTTTTTACAAGTACTTCCCCTTTGGGAAAAAAATTTTGATGGTGAGTAGTATACAAAAATCACTTTCCTTTTGGAAATAAGTATGCTAGTTTTTCTTTTCATTTTTTTCCCTTGGTTTAAAGAAGCATATTAGGCTCTGTCTGGGTAGCTCTCAGTTGGTTGGAACATCGATCCTAGTGCTAGGGTTGTGCGTTCAATTCCTGGTCAGCACCTTCAAGGATCAGCCAGTGAATGCATAGATAGGTAGAATAACAAATTGATGTTTCTCTCTGTCTAAAATCAGTAAACATTTAAAAGAAAATGAAGCATATTTATTAAGATGTTGATGAACCAAATTTTGTGTTTGTGACACTATAATTTATAATAGGTGGAAATTTGACATTTTAGATTATGTTTGGCACAGAGGTACACATAGCAGTTTACTAATATATCGTTTAATGCCATTTAAGGTATCAGCCACATGAGGCCTCTCTTAAAAAGCATTATTTAACAACCTTGTTTCTAAAGCTATAAAGTTAAAGAATTATTTAAAATTTCTTAAAATTTGTAGTTGTCCAAAAGTAAAATCAAGCAGCATGTATAAAGGACCATGGACATGGACAACAGGGGTAGGGACTGACTGAGGGAGGGGGCATGCGCGGGGCAGGGGAGAGCAGCCTGAGGAAAAATAGGGACAACTATAATTGAACAACAATTAAAAAAAACTGGAGTCACTAATGGATCTTTTAGAAACAATGAAAATTTAATTGTTGGAGTAGGGATAAGCTAACAGTGGTGTAGTTGGTATTTTACTTTATAGCCTTTTGTGTGTTTAGAGCTCCAAAGTGCAAATTTCCCCACCTTGCCTCAAAATAGATTTTTTTATATATGATATAAAAACTAAGATATGTGATAAACGCAAAAACAGAGAATGTTAGATAAGTTACCCAAAGTCACGGCTAGTAAGTGTCAGAGCCAGAATTCTAAACCAACAGTCTGGCTCTGTAGCCCATGCTCTTAACCACTGCATGTAACTCCTCCAACAAAATGATGATACATTTAATGAAGCAAAAATTACCATGAAGGATTCACCTGTCAATACAAGTATACTCCACTTTCTAAAACTTTGTGAAAAATCTCCATTAGTATAGTAATAGCTTATTGGTAAAAGTAAAAGTCCTCTTCAGATTCCTTTAGGTTAGCAAAAACAAGTACTAATGTAGGGTTTCGTGAAAGTAAATCTATGTAATGTGAATTTTCGAAGAGCAGGGGATGATACCCTTCACTATGCGACCTCTCAGCTTACAAAAGTTTTAATAGGAAAACTGTACTTTAAGATATCAGGGAAACTGTACTGTTTGAATATTAAATCTGTAAGCCCAAATCTCTGAGGAGACCAGCCAGCATTAATCCACATTTCTTGGCCTTTTAGGAGCCTTGTACCTTGTTATATGAAAAGCCCAAAAGACTTGAGGACCAAGAATGTCCTAGAGATACACTCAGTGTCATTGTATATGTTATTTCCATTCATGTCAGGTTGTGTCCTTTCTGCACTAAGGTAAGGAAGCATAATACCTAGATTCTTCAACACCACTTGTAACACAAGCATGGAGACCTCATGATGGCCAGCCCTCATGGGTTCCTGCTTAGCTATAGACAAAAGTACAAAAGGACACTTCCAAGTCTCACTTTCTGAAGCTGCTGAGTGGCTTAAGGGAGTCCGAGGAAAAACAAAACAAGGAAGTGAAGGATAATACACAAAATAAACTTATCTAATATGCTCTAATGCTTCTTTATGACCTGTTTGAAGTACAAATTCTTCAGCCTTTAATCTGGCACCATCCTAACTCTCCCAATGACTTTGCATCACCATCCCTGTTCCTTGTAGGCCAATAATGTCCTTTCAACTCCTGTTCATATGCCACACTCATTCTCTCTTTTGGTCTTTACTTGATCATAACCTGCCACTTTTCCCAAATGGTTCTCCCTCTATCCTGACTGCTTTTCAATATACATATTGTCCTGAACACATATCTGGCGTCAATAAATGTTTTTTAAACCTGAAAAAAAATTAAGGGCTGAGGAAAGCAATTTAATAACTCGTTGCTTTTAATCCATTTGTTTATTCAAATATTTATTATATGCCAAGCCCCAGAATACAAAGATGATTGTGACTTGGTCTCCAGAGCACCTATTCTAGTTAGTTAAAGAAGATTCAAGACAACTACAGTGAAGTGAGTTCTGTAAGGAAGAAAGAGATAGGGAAACTTGAAGAATGGCTTCACAGAAAAAATGTCTTAAAATTTTGAAACATAACTAGGTGATTACTCAGAAAACAATAGGAGAAAGGACACTTGATTCTGACAAAGGGCACAGAACATACTAATACAGGGAAGTATGAATAGTACTGTGAAAATGTCAGAGAGCTTTGTGTGATTTATACTGTATGATGTATCTAAAGCTTAATTAATGGAGACACTGATATTATTACAATAGTAAACATCATCTCACTTTTGAGGCATACAGTGAGTTGAAGTAGACATACTCTGAAGATCTATCAGGAAATAAGTAGATGATTCTACTTATTACTGCTACAGCTACTTACTGGATAATGGAATGATGCTGTAATTAATGATTTATGAAAACAAATGTGTTTGTATATGTGTTCCATAGCTATTAAATGAAATTTAAGATTTTGTTATAGCAGTAATAACTAACATTGAGTGCATATATGTCAGGCACTGTACTAAACAATCTGTATACTTCTTTTTGTCCTAGAAATCCCTATGAGATGGATACCACATTTTATAAATAAAATTAAGTAGCTTACCCAACACTACACAGCTAGTTAAGAGGTAAAAGTGGTGTTTGAACCACTTTTGTCTACCTGAACGTGAGCTTTTCAACACCAATTTGACTGGTTTGCAGTCTACTTTTCTTTCATGGGAATGGGGCAGCTGTGGAGGAGGGGCGACAGAAGCTGATTTTCCTATTGGTTCTGCGCCCTTCTCTTATCTGCTCACCAAGGGAAAGGGTTTTTTTTCCCTCTTAAAGTTCTATATTTAATTTTTTTTTAAATTCTTGCCTGAGGATATGTTCACTGATTTTGTTTTTTTGTTTTTTGTTTTTTTAAGAGAAGAAGGCAGAGAGCGAGAGAAACGTCAATGTTAGAAACATTGACTGGTTGCCTCCTGCGCATGCTCCAGCTGCGTATAAAACCCACAACCTTTATGGTCTGTGGGACAACACTCCAACAATCTGAGGCACCCAGCCAGGGCCCATGTTTTACTTTTGAAGTTATTTATTATTTTATTAAAAACAGTTTTTTTCCACTCTTAAAATGATAGAAAGGAAAGTCCAAATTACTAATGTCTCATATATAACCACATTACCATTTGAGAATATGTATTCAGTATCTGTGTGTATATACATATGCTCTTCATATGTGGAGATCCATAATATGAACTGTAGTATGAAACGCTGGTTTTCAATTAATATACAATGAATAAGATGTATTTTTGTTTTCATATTAAGTGGTAATAAATGTTCCTGATAGAAAATCTGGAAATCACATAAGTGCAAAATTAGAATATGTTCATTATAAATTTTTATAAGAAATTCTGAAGTAGAGCAAAAATTTTTAAATCCCCCTTTAGCCCTGGCTGAGAGGCTCAATTGGAGTGTTGTCCTATACTGGAAGGTTGCA